>DWEC01001614.1:0-13037 GCA_018245735.1 Microceris miodesmiata | reverse complement strand
ACGATGTTTTCCTTCACCGTTAGCAAGTGATATTTAAATTTAAAACGCACTTTTCTAAAGAGGTGCGCGCCATGGATATGAACCCAGGACCTCCGGAGTGAGAGGCTGAATTCTTAACCACTAGGCTATCTCTGCTTAGGTATATTATATAATATTTTTTTTGCAACAGATTATTTTGCTAAGAGCCTGATTACTTTAACACCTGTATTAAAACTCTCCATAATAATTATCAGGCCAAAATACCGTCCCAGCTCTCACCCGAAATGCGATTTCAAGCGGAAGTGATACGGTCGGATGTCGAAACCTACATACATATGTATGTACATACGTAGATACCACAAGTTTATCAGAACTCGATAGAAACGGACTTCTACGTACCTAACGTATTGCAGTGAATCGGATAGTTACTTTTGTTATAAATCTAACGAAAATATTCTTCTATTAACATTTTGTCTTTTGCAATATGAAGTAATAGTCAATAATGAAACATAGTTTACAAAAGCAGTAAGACTAAAACTATAATCACCTCTGACTTGGTCCATATTTTACTTTTAAATTACATTTTTTATGAAAATATAATAATAACAGATAATAGTTCATACATCTATACTTAAGAGCATGCCTAATTCGGTATTGTAATATACTTTTTTTGGAAATTAAAAGTCTCGATTACCCGTAACTTTGTATTTTAGCAAGAAATTAAAAGAAATATAACGCGTGGGCATATATTTGTGATTATAGAAGAAAGAAAGAAAAAAAGAAGCACGGCTGGATTTCCCCGAAGTGGCCGGTACAGAAGTATAATTACATCCTCACGATTCGCCAGTTATTTTATACGTCCAATTATGACAATTAATTAAAATGAAATGTACAATAGTAAATTACTTAACATTATTTGTAAGTAAATTTCGCAGATCAAGATAGGCAGTAGGTTAAGACCATTAGACCGTAACCGGTTGCAGAGATGAGTTGCCGAGGTTTTATCGGAGGCTTTGTTCGACATAACCCTTTCCTCCATCGACTTATCTGCCAAGCCGTACCTTCAACAATCTGTGCTGGAACACTAAATCTAATTTATTTCATTTAATTTATCACGAGTAAAACCCAAAAAATTTCATTAAAGAGTTAGTAAAAGTTTAAAGGACGGGTAATTTTTCGTGTCTTATTTAAGAGAAGTTACCAACTCGATAACTAATTTAAAAATCCCCCGGTGCTTACGTAGATACTTGTTTAAGATAATTTAAGAGGACTCATCTGTAACAAGTTATAAACTTGTTTACGAACTCCAGAGTCCACTTCTGTTTCAGCATCACATCCAATGACAAACACTTTCCAAATAAGGTTATCGGCATGTTGTACCGAGAACATAATTATATACGAGGACATACATAATTATAGCCTTTAACTTACACATATGTAAGTGTACATGTATAAATGAATACATATTATCTAAAATAAATCAAACATGGTACATTTTATCTTAGGACAATAGTTGATGCGCTTCTCGGATAAAGACTATATTGCTTTATATTGTGCAGACATTACTATTGATTTAGCACAACTAGGCATATAATATTTTAATTTGTTCTTACGCAATTCAAAACGAATTGTTCAACTATTAATATTAAATGCTGTGGTCATAACGCAGTAAGCAAATTATTTATTTATTGTATTTACCTCAACATATAACTGTTTATATTCATTATCATCATCATCAGCCTACTGCCGTCCACTGCTGGACAAAGGCCTCTCCAACGGCACGCCACCGAGCTCGATCTTCAGGTCTACGGTTATATTACTCAAACGTAAAGGTTTAACGGTCAGGTGAAGGCTTCCCGCGAGCTTCATGGATGCTGACCAGTAATTATTCACGTTAGTAAGTTTCCAAATATTTGTGTTGGGGTTCACTGGAGGAGAAATGTTTCGGTACTTTGTAAAACGTAAATAATTTGGACGCTACTAAACTTTGCTATTAAATTATCACTACTTGAACGATGTACGGTCAAAATCTCGACTGGAGTGTTTCGGTCTATTGTTTAACAAAAACTTGCTCGAAACATCGTACATTTTATATAAGTGTTTATAATATTTCGCATTCTTAATGTTACAAATGAAATTGGGAAGGATACAAAAAAAAGAATTGCGAAAATATTCGAATCACTATGGTATTGTACTTCACAGTACGATACGGTATTGTACTTCACAGTACGTCACGGTACGACGCAGTACGTTATGGTACGGTACGCTACGGTACGGAACATTTACGGTAAAACTGCGGAGATATAAATTCTACACATTTTAATGTACACCTTCCATTACTGCATGAAGATTGTGGTAGATAGATACACTAAAATCCCAACTATTTTAATTAGGGTTTCAGGAATCGCAGGATATCTTTGATTGGTTGTAGATATAATGACACAATAACTGGATTCAGATATCTGTCTGTACACAATCATTGTACATTCAGTCTGTACACAAACTATCTCTGTTAGTCAGCTCACCGGTGAGCTATATTCTATACCTCCATTATGATTATTAAATTAACAAATCATCGCCTGTATTTATGTAGTATCCCCAAAATAATAAAGTTAATTGTTATTAAATTGCAAAAATAGCAATTAAAATTCATTTAGCATTCATGCTTGTATACAATAAGTGCAAGTTTGGCTTTGCGTCGTCATTTTGAAAAGCACAGAAATTTGTTGTGTTTAGGAATCACTCTTGTAAAGGGATAGATGGAATATACTCCCCCATGCGTTAATATTATGCGGTTTTGTAGTGAAAAATTAAGAACAACAAATCTTTGAAAAACTATTTACACATTACATACACACTGATATTAATATATTTAAGAAAAATAACAAAGAACCCGCTTAATAATTCCAGAGCATTACGTAATTCGATTCTTATTTAAATTCTTTCCTCCCGGGGATGCCCGCTGAAGGGTCCAAATTTAACAAAAACAAGTAACACAAACTTTGTGCGACGCGAATTTAACCGCTCCACATGTCCCATTTCTCACAATCCGCGCTCAGTTCGCACAGAGCGAAGTGAGTTTCTCAGTTACCTATTTATATGCTTGTACACTTGCAACTGGAAACAATGAGCGCCGGCGTTAAAACGAAACAGGCGCTGTCGGTACATCCAAACGATAACATGCCATTACATTTACGCTTTTAAATTTGTTTGAATGCCACTTCGCGGCATTCACATCCGTCGCATCGCTAAGCTCTACCTTCTGTGTTCTTTCTAATGAAATAAACCGTGTTTCTTGTATATTAGCAAATGTAAATTCGTATCTTTCTAGAAACATCTTTTTAAAGAGACTTAAAAATTCAACTATTTATCTCTTGATATTGTTACAAAAGATTTAAAAGACAAGTAAAATAAGTGCAAATAACATGCTGACGAACAAACTGATAACTTTACTTTTTTGTTCCCTCTGTCTAACTCTTTATTACCTACCCATGACTTGGTATTTTGAGCATTTTTATTTAATTTAAACACATATCCGTTTCCTATAATGGTTGGTTATAAGCTCTTGTTTCATTTCGCATGGAACTGCGAATCTAAAATCAATTCGGTGTCCGAGTACTGATCTCTCGTAAGAGGCGATCAAACCTAAAACGAGAATAGAACTGTTGGAGAGTGTGGAGAAATGCGACCATTAAAATTACTTCGCATTACTCTAGTGTTAAGATTGATAGCTTTGAATTTAGAACATTAGTGTGGCAAAAGGAAATAATATTCCTCGTGTAGGTACGTTAATATATTGTTCCCTGGTCTTGTATTTTCTTGTTATTTAGACCGAGGAAAATTTGTTTGAAAATCTGCATTGTGCTACAAATACGTTTCATAATTCAAAAGAAAAGAAAGAATTTTAGACGATTAACTGTTAGTTCTCGAAAAAACTAGAAGTTTAAGAATAGTATCGTGCTTAAGCATTGAATAGGAGCTTCGAATGCCTTAGCTTTTATTTTATTACACGGCACGCTAGAAAATCTAATCCCACCGCAGAGAACAAATTAAATTATGTTGTAGCATGTTAATCCCGCACATTTTATCGTTTCCTGCACGATGAGAATTTGTTTCTATCGCCTTGTTAAGTACTTACCTTACAACAGAACACATTTAAATTTATTGCCAGCTTAAAGCTGAACGCAGCTAGCCACGGACTTACGTTGACTTTGCTCTGGCCTCTTTTTGATATATATTTATATTCGCCTTTACCAAACCAGCTGAGGTTCGTTGACAGGTCAAATGTGGTTAAAGATGACAACTTTGGACTAGAATCTAAACAATTTACTACGACGGGATTCTGCAGATAAATTTTCTTATTAAATAACAGATGTTTGTTATGAAATACAGATCAACCCGAATATACTGACTCTATGTAATGTATTATATCACAACACAGATTGATCGATTTAAAAACACACATAATTATTTATGAATTCATGACAATTTAAAATTCAATAACAAGCAGTGTAAGCCTAGGGGTTCATAGTTCAACCTCTCATTCCTAAAGTTCCAAATCCTGGAGACCACCTTTTTCCTTACAAAACCATGTATGTTTTTAACATTACAGTATCATTTACTGTATAGTAAAACATCATGAGGAAACCTGCGTACTGTGAGGTTTTAATTATGGCCTTATCCCTTCTTATTCTGAAGGTTGAGTTCAGTCCAACAGTGGAACGATCAAAAGCATAATAATTTAACAAAAATTTAATACTGAGATAACTAATGTATCATTTCCCAAATTCCTTAGAGCTTAGCTTTATACTCAACAGTATAAGTATATATAAGTATTTCAGTAAAAAGTACAGTACAGTATAAAGTATTTTAAGTATTCAACTAAATCTTTTACTGTTAAATCAATTGAATGTTTTACTGTGAAATCAACTAAATGTTTTCGTCTAGCAACTTCGCAATATTGGACGATAAATTTGTTAGTTTGAGAACGAGAGATGCCACAACATGTAGACGTTAGACCATTAAGTTATAGCAAAATTAGAATTAATTCAGTTTACGGGCGGGTTGTAAAGGAAAACGTAATGTTCGTAGTTTAGTGCTAGAGAGTTAAAATCGTGGTCACAATCATAAATGGTTTACTCCGCACTTACTGTATTTAAAGCTGATTCTTATGACTACACTCAAATAACGCTTTGTGCGTAGGAGTAAAACGTCTATGTGTTTTAGTTTACAAATACAAAAACAGTTTAGAAAATGGCTCAAGATTCGAATTCAACGTACCTTTAATCTTACTAATACTAATATTTTTCGTTCATTATTTTTATTCTACCTACATTAACAATTATTTTTCACTTTTTAGTGCTATATGTTATGTGCTATAAATGCGTCTTTTTTAGTTTTTTTTTTTATTATATTTATTTGATATTCCTACATATTCGTACGCTTTACGCGGTGACCTTATATGCCTGGAGAGGTCCAGATAACAAAATATTAGCAAAGTTCATATATGTCTCACATTCGCAACGGAAACTTTTAATGGCGTCGTATAACCATCCTTTCATTCATTTTAAAGTAATATATTAAAAAAAATAACATCAGTTATAATGTTAAAAGTATTATCAGTGATAATGTTATAATGTTAAAGTTTGCTCTATAAGTCCATAAAATGAGGTAATTCGCGTTCGGTAAACGCGAATTCACGTCAAAAAATTTTCGATAAATCTTTTAAATAATGCCATTTTCAGCCATATACGAGTAGGTAAGATCTAAAACCTGTTACATAGCAAGTACATGCATATATTGCAATATTTGCATGTAATATAATTATTTTATCCTTCTAATAAAATGTACTTTTAAATGTTTTAATAGAAAATGCCAATAACTGTACATGATATTTATGGATTTTCTATTTAATTCTTGTTATTATAATACATATATGTATAGAACAATTTTCATCACCAATTTTTTTTATAAACATTCATACCCCTTTCGTGCTGGTTACCAGTCTCGTTAACATAAACATTACAGCTTCATGTTTATCCACAACTTTACGCTCTTGTTTGTTGAAAATTTTACGCGTCCCTTATGTCATTATCCTTCAAGTCCTTTCAATCTTAAAGTTTATTTTTTTATTGAATGTTATAATCGAATCAAAATTTTAATTGAATATTTTTATACACTTTCCTTATACAATTTCCTTGAGATTTATTTGAAACACTTTCCTTTGTTTATGAATCATTTAGGTCCGTTTATCTATTGAATAAAAAATATCGTAGTAATTTATTAATTTTTATTAATTTATCATACACATCGATATATTTCTGTTTCGGTAGCTAAAACATTTGCAGGTATTTCGAGCTTATAAAGTTATTGGACACGTATGAGTGCTGGAAAGCGTTAAACATAACGCGTAGATGGCAAAGTTTCCAACTAATGGAACGCTGTTCGAAGCTTTTGACTCTCTTATCGAAAGCTTTTACGTCAATTATTAATAACAACGCGCCACAATATTTGTGCTTTTAACGTCAGTATCACGGGAGACAAATTTGGCGAGACCATATCATTTGTTTGTATAAGAATAAACCAAGAACAAAAGTCATATTAATAACGAGTGCTCTCCTAAAAGATTTTCCTTGTAATGCCATATTTTTTCCTTATTGTCAAATCTGTACAATAGAGGCGTGTCGGTGCGAATGAATGTAGACATTTACGTTTGATTAAGCACTGGATTTTTAGACATCATATTTTAATGAATTATGTATGCTTGTTAAAAATCATCGTGTCTAACATCACCATTGCACGACTGAGTGTTTATGATCAGTACATTTGGTATTCATTAAGTTTTGAAAGTCATCAAAATTCTGCCAATACTTAATGTTCATTCTTCTCGTACTGAATATTTTGAGTTACGAATGTGATACAAAAAAATGTTAATTACTTTTCTCATTGTTATTGTAATATTTTCTTTTCAGGCACATTATTGGTTGGGCTTAGAGCACTAAATGCTAAATATCTCTCTCCTTTTGCAACTGACGTTCTGCTTTTATATTCACCACCTTCGATGTGTACTCATGGATTTTGAGAATTCGGAGACAGAGACGGCGGTTTCGGAGACGTGAAACTCCGAAGAACCAGTACAAATTACACGTCTAATAAATGTAGAGATGATTTTCTAGTAGTTTATACTTGAAGTGAATAGAAACATCACTAAGTTGGGTGAATTTTTAAATTATAATGCCCTCGCTAGAATGACGCAGGCCATAATCACGAAAATTCCTGCGTGCCCTGTGAATTCTCTCTAAGTTTTTAATGTGTTAACACTTGTCCATGCCTCTGATTTTTTCCTTTACCTTTTGAGAAGAGACCAGTGTCCAACACTAGAAACAAAAGGGTTGATAAAGACACGAAACACTATTCTATGAAGTATATTTTCTCTAATTACTAAATTTCACTATTTCTATAAGTCATTTAAGTTTTTCACTGGGTTATCTCAGTGGAGGATGTAATCCGAGGCGATAATATATTAAAAAATGGAAACTATTATACCTTACAATGTGTAAATACTCATAGTGATCTATAACGATATGCATTAATTACTGCATGGAACACTCGTGAAACCTGGGAGTACTAGATTCCTCAGTAGGCAGAGAAGTCTAATGCAGATAGGTCTGTTCGGAAAAATACAGACGTGATGTCATAACCCCGTGACTTATCGTCATATGCAAAGATATAAAAAATAGAACTCGCACAGCTACATTTTCATATGAACGTCAATACCTGTAGTAACAGCATTTATCAAAAAGTCAATAAACATTACTCGCTCCAACGTTTTGGGGATAGTTGGCTCGGACGGCGGGCTTCTCGCTCCATTACGTAATTATTGCCCGCTCGCTTGAAAAGTAAACCACTGCACTACACTGCTCGAAGCTTATTTTTAGTGAAAATTAAAACGTACTAGAATACCTACCGATATACTTGTTGCAGGTTATCCTATAAACAATATACCAAAAACTTCTCGTATCCACCAAAATATTATGGCAGTGTTCTTCCATTGGAATTTTCGATTCGTTACAAAGCTAGCTTTGAATACTCAATGCTTTCTATATTATTAAAATTTGCTAGTCTCCGTTTTAACAATTGCTCTGGAATTATGAAATCTGATATAATATGTTAAGTTTATTTCTTAGCGTATGCAGCCAAAATCAAAAAGTAAATAAAAGTTTATTTAACATGTCGAAGAAATGCAACATATTTAGTTAGTTTAGCGGGGGGGTGATGAGTAAGGAATGACACAATTATCGAAAAGCTTGATAATTCAAGCAGTTTAGTAAAATCATAGATAAAGTTTCTGGAATAATAATTTTAAATATATGCTTTAAGTCTCTGTACCAACCTTTACCACTTGTTACAAATAAAGGCAAAAAAAAATATCTAAGCAACGAAAAACACGAATACTTGTTATTAAAATTCTGACATCATGGCCATCGCTGAAGGCAATTTCAAAATAATTGAGGTTACAATTCAACAACATATGTGTGTTTTTTTATAAAACGGTTGTATATATTTTTCGTTGTTATAACTTTACGATTTAATTCAACTTTAAACCTTAGAAACTCGTGTGCATGTGGGAAGAGATTGATGAATGTATAAGAAGATCTGTAAAGATAGAAATATTTTTTTCACGGTACTCTCTGCCCCACCCGTAAATATATAATAACTATTTTTCACAACAACACTTCAATATCACAGTATTAAGTACAAACTCATT
The DNA here is from genome assembly GCA_018245735.1 of Microceris miodesmiata. Taxonomy (NCBI): domain Eukaryota; kingdom Metazoa; phylum Arthropoda; class Insecta; order Lepidoptera; family Hesperiidae; genus Microceris; species Microceris miodesmiata. The sequence continues at coordinate 4,291 of DWEC01001614.1, read as the reverse complement.
AGTTCGTTTGAAGAGCGAACAATGTACTCGAGATTACCGTGTATTAGATATGCATCTTATTGCTGATGTACATGGAGCACTTCAACGAATCAATGTTTGAGTTTCTCCGTCTGCATAATAGAGTATTAACAGATGAAACAGATCTGTGCTCTTCGGCATGAGTCATGTATTATTCTGAAACTACCATTAAGGATATAGAGATGAATGTTACTAGCAATATTTTTGACGCATTTTTTTTTCAAAATTTGTAACATCCCTACGCATTGCCGCAACTAATCTTACATCTCACGGCTGTGGTTGGGTCTGTTCCGAATTGGGGGAGATATGGTCATTATAATTAGCTTTCAAAGTCGTCGATAAGATTTAACGATTGTTACTTAACCACCATTTCACCACAAGAGCTAGAAAGGAACTGAACGTATAGAACGCTTGAAATCTACAATCGCCCAGAACTACATACATACATAATATGTACATATAACCGCAACAAGCTTTAAAGTCGCTTTTATGTCGCCTTCCATGGCACTTGCATAATAGCTGCTTACAGTACCACATGATTTGCGTATAAAATGACCTCTCGTCGACAGCCAACAGGACGCACCCATTGATGTCACATTATGTACCCACCGTGTACACACCCTTCGGGAACGAGCCCTAAGTAATAACGTAAAGAATGGAAAATCTACTGTTTGCATATCGGATTACGAAAACAACGCGATATATATTCGTTAAACAAGAAAGAAGGATAAAACAAATATGTGCATCTGAAGTAAAGCGAGTGTATCACTAGAAACAGAAGCGTGAAAACAATCGTAAAACCCATGAAAGTTGGGCATGTCCGTCAATCAATGGTTGGCGGCGGCGAAGAGAATGAGTACAATAAACCATCACGCAGCGTAAAAGCGGCGTAATGAGGCGAAAAAAGAATACAGTCGGCAAAAACTTTACGTTCTCTCAGTCGCAAATAATGTACAAATTATCTTTACGTTTACGAGAATGATACAACTCGTTAGCGGTGTCCCTCGCGACGTGTGACCGTGATTGTCGTGAATTCAAACGAAACCTTAAACGTATCATAACGTATTCATCGTATTGCGTACTGAGAACGAATTGTTTTTCATTCTGTAACTAACAAATAATGTGGTGCGAAAAATCTTTCTCTACGATTCCCAACCGGCATGCCCAGCGTGGGGTTTACTAACAATAGCTCCGCAGGGTAGGCCTACTCGTATATCTAGCAGGAGACATAGGCTGATTATAATAATGAAGTGACAAATAAACTTCATGAAAGGAAACGTTTTCACGAAGTCGAAAACCTCAGAACGTACCAAAACAACATACATGTAGGCATTTACGAGTCCTCGACTTGACTCATAAGGTTATTTTGAAGAAAACTGTAGGTGTACAGATGCCAAGATAAAAATAATTCAGCACCGTACTCGAGTATTATTTAATATCTTTTCAAAATAACTAGCGAGAGCAAAAAACTAAACGACCGTAATATACGTTCCCAAGGAGAAAGAGTTTAGAAGATAACGTATTTTATATTAAGGCCGAGAAATTCGCAAACCGTTTCGTATCAAGTAATCATAGTCGCTTATAACAATATCCCACTATACAGAATATCGAGCGAGACATGTGAAAATTTCTAAACCTATTCTGTTAATACTTAAGAAATACAGTTTCTCTTAAAGGATGCTTGCCGGAGATGAAACTTGTGTACCCAGAATATTCAAGAACCAAAAAATAATCATACGTATCCGGTAGAATTACGACAGCGTCAATATTGGTGTTATCAAATTACATTTTTATAATATATTATGTTTATATGTGAAATTTATTTATTACTCTGGTAAGCATGGAAGTATTTTACATCAGGCAGTGGATTTAATAACAATTAAAAATACATTCAATGTAGAAACGATTAATTTAGCAAGGGGTTGTAATGGTGAAGGAAAAAATTATGATGAACTATGCACAATTTATTATTATCCATAGTCTGAGGTGTGTAAAGTTTGCCAACACGCACGCGACCCGCGTGTCAGATGGCCTTAAACCTTCTCATTTTGAGAGGAGATCCGTGTGCAGCAGTATTGTTAAAGACGATGAGGATGACGATTATGATGATGATGCTGATGGTGATGATGATGATTATGTTGGTGATGATGGTGATGTCGATGATGATAATGCTAATGATATTGATATTGATTGTAAGGATAAATCTGAGTGGTACAAATCTTGAAAAGTTTTAACAAGGCAACTTCCTTGTAGTTTAACAGAACATCCCAATACATTGTAGGGTGTTGATATATAGAATGTGTAGTTCATATTAATTCTCATACCGGGGCATGAAACCTCAAAGCCTGTGTAATAACAGACAAGGGAGGCGTTATAATTAAGTTTTGGTATGATAGAATACTCCACTAATATACAAATAAATTCGTATGGCTGTGATGGAGGTACTTTAGCAACTGATTATACCGAATATTTGTGGGTTTTAGTTCTGTAAAATATTTACTTAAATATTTACGGACAAATCTTCTTAACGTATTAATATTATGTGATGACATAAACTATATTTTACTAAACGTGTATTAATAGGTGGATAATTGTGTATTTCATTGTGTCATAGATACCTATATTTATTATATTAGTTTCTCATTGTTATCATCTACTGCCAATTTTTCGCCATCACCAAGGGTTGACTGGTAGAAAATGACACCAGGCATTAAGTCTGCCTTTTGGATAAACTATCTAGAATCTTAGGTGATGCAACAAAGAACAAATAAATAAAAACTAATTAACTCTACGTTAATACTTTTTCTACACGTTTTGATTGTTGTCTATTTGTATATATGTATATATCAAGATGAATTGTAATAAATCATGGCGTAAGTAGGAAATGAAACGAAACAAAAACCAACTTTATAAGTACAAATGAACATTTTCACTGATGATATGCTAAAAATCAAGTTATTGAGATGCACGTGGATAGATACATATAAAGTATAGATAAATAGAACGGGGGTTAATCTAACTTTTTAACGCTTGATTCACTGAATCAGTTAGTACCTACGTAAATAGCATTGCCTAAAAATGACCGTAAAAAGATAACAGATAACAATAATATATACAAGAGTCTCATAAAAAATATTAGTTTACGCGGAAAAAAATATTTAATCGTATTTCGTACATGAACTGTAATCAACAGGAATGATTTTATAACGGATTGAAAGAATTTGCTAATCGTTGAATTAAAAGGGTAGAAAAACAATGACCTATATTTTTAATGTTAATGAGTGCCTTTTATAAAAAAAAAACAACCAAAGTTGATTTTCAAAACGGACATTATTTATAAAAAAAGGAAAGTTAGTGAGAGTAAAATAAGCGTACGAAATTAAGCGATTCGCATGAACATGAAGCGAGAATATCTAATTTATCACGATAAAGGTGAAAAAAGATAATCCATCACTGTGTACGAAACACGCAGATAACGACAGCTCTGCATCTCCTCGTAACACTCGGCTCCTGCGCTGCTCACTCTACTGGAAGTTTTCGAATCGAGCGTAAAATTAAAAAAGTTCTTTGCATTCCAAGAGTATAGGTAGTTCCATGAATATGAGTGTAGACTTGCTAATGTTCACTGCTTACATTCCACGGGGCATTCTTTAGTTGCGGTTCGGCACCCGCTGTCGGAATGGTTGATATGAAGTTTCACCCCAAGTTACATTATACAATACAAGTAGCTTATATTCCAAAGATATTGAAATTCAACGTCAAAGATAGGAAGGCCTGTCATGTTTATTATTACAGGAAGAACATTTCCATTTTTATGTTCCCGGTTAGTTACTTATTCTTAGTGGAATAGAAAATATTTTCGCTCCAAGGCTTCGCATTGATTTGTAGAACCGTTTGTAAGGAGCTGTACAACCCGCCCGGACGGTCTGTGACGGAAGCTGCCACATAATAGACCGGTATCTACCAGATGTGACTATCGGCGTTCGAGGTACACAATCATAACTATCGGAAAATATACAATTGAATTCTATTATTTCCTACGAAGGACTCAGATGTTTTATCAATGTTTGCCATCTGTTTTACCGCGATTTATTGTAATCGGTTGGTTGGTTGGTTAGATAGGGGTTAAGAACTAACCTAAGTCTTGTAATTAATTTTATTTAGTTTCGATTAGTAATTTGCAACACATACTTACATTATAAATAAAACCAAGTTAGCAGATGTTAAAAAAAAAACCAGAAACACGTGAACAAAATGAAATCTTGAAATGTTG
>DWEC01001613.1:0-13038 GCA_018245735.1 Microceris miodesmiata | reverse complement strand
GAGCATACAATTATTTAGACATGTTTAAAAATTTACATAATATATATAGCTACATACAAGATATATATTATGTATCTTGTATGTAGCTATATGGTTTACAGATGAGAGGTTTTGCTTAGCTTGAGCTGAGATAGCTGTATGCTAGTTGTTCAACAATACTATTATTTCATATCAACAACCACAACAGGTGGCAGTAAACAGTAAAACTAAAACATATGGAATTTTTCGATTATTTTTTGTCAACGTTTTTAGAATCACGCAGAAGGGGCTAAATTATACAAGACTCGTAAAATGAAATACAATTTGTGCGATTGGTACCTAGCACTACACCAGCTACAGAGTAAACAGCGTACGTGCATTTCGACATCTCGTTGGGAAACCGAAAGGTCCTTCAATTTACAAGTTGCAAAATGTACGACAACTTAACAATCAGATTTTATTATAGTAAAATAAAATGTAATATACGTACCTAAACAGCAGACGAAGAACTTCAATAGTGTGATGACGAATGCGTTATAAAATTGTGAGTCGTAGTAATTCACGTCTGGACTGCTGACATCGACGTGGTCGACGGTCACGTTTGAGAGCGCAGACACCTCCTCACCACTCGACACCGGCAACCCCAGGCTGATTTTGAGGAAATCATCCACCACAAATAACGGGGGAACTCGCAATAATACTTCCACCAGCGCCAGGGCCTTCGACCTCAACGACATCATTCATTTATGCTATTCGTCGCACACACCAACACTGACGATTAAGCGGTCGGAAATCTATGCCGACCGCAATGGGGGTATCCGCAGTTAATTTTGATTTTCTATATGCTATTTTGAGATCACGTAATAATTGTACGAAAATATGACTGAAATTTTTGCGACAATAAAATTAGACATGTTAACTACAATGTTGCCACACTTCACGCTTAAGATTAACAGTTGCTTGTGTTGCTATTACTTCTGTAATTTATGTCACTGGTCATTTCGTGAATTCAGAAAAAAAATTAATAGTTTAATAACCGGCAACATTAATTATGAATAACATAAAAATAATTTTAATGGCATTGAATTGAATTGTGTTAATTTCATTGTAGCGAACTTCCACAGTTAAGCACATCTTTTCAGCTTAGCAAAATGTCTTATTTTAGTTTTAGACAGCATTATCAATGAATTATACATATACACCTTTTTGTTTGCGGTTTTTAATATTACATGTGATTTTAGGAATCTGTCGGAATTTAACGGCTCCAGTCGTATTATCAGTTCATTCCACACGTTTCCCAAGTAACATTTACAGCAGCAGCAGCATAGCAGATTCGGTGCGCCTATTTCTTGGTCTGAGCAACGCTGTCACTGGATCTATTAAGCTGTATTATACTTAAACCAACTTTTTATCTTCTTTAGGTTCGCTTTTAAGTCACTTGTGTTCAATATCATTCCACTGCGTTATTTTTGCCTTCAGCAAGGGTAACTTATTTTTATATTGTTATCGTCCTTAATTTAACATTTTAGTCGGGCTAGTCTAGTCGGGCCTAGTTTAGACTAGTCGAGCCACACCGAAAAACGTACGTGAGTTAAGCCGGTACATTCATAATAATTTTTAAAAGTAATCTAGAACAGGTAAAGACATGCAATGAATTTACTTTTTTTGTGAAGACATGTCTTTGCAGTCCCGAATGTAACGCGTATACATTTTTGAGACTTCGAATTTCTAAAATGTATTTAGTACAAGACATACTGTATTTAAGTAGTAAGTCATCGCGGTATCCCCTACGCCAGGTAAGTAGGTCTGCCAACTCGCACTCGGCCAGCGTGGCAAACTATGGCCTTAACACTCTCAATATGAGAGAAGATCCATATTCTAACAGTGGAAATTATAATTCCATAATTCCACAATTATAAGGTGGATTATTATTCAATAAGTATTAAGTGTGTGTAATTATGTATAATTACACACACAGACTATGTATAGTCTTCCCATAAATATTGTTACAAAGAAAAGCAACATTTTTTTATTGTACGTAACATTTATCATTATAGCAATGTGTCAGGTTAATACATTAATATAAAACCATTAAAAATACGTAAAGCTTATTCGAAGTGGTCTCCATTGGCTGCATACAGTCCATTATATATTGAGGCCAGTTATCAATAGCAGAACGCACTCTTTCTATGGGAAAATTCTTCATTGCCAATCGTATGGTTTGTTTTAGGGACGTTTTGTTTTGTGTAATTATCATGGCGTTTAGAGCAAGAGAGAGAGAGAGAGTTTGGAGCAGTGATAGCCTAGTGGTTAAGAATTCAGCCCTTCACTCCGACCTATTCACGCTTCTTTTGAACAATTCCTGGTTATACGAGTTGGGAAAGATGGACGCCGGTAGAATATCACTCTTTCGCAGTTTGTAGCAAAAACATAACATATCACTTTGTGCTGCTTATAGGAGTGTCTATCAGATGCGGATGGGAGCCTGCAGTACTTCTAATTGGCCGGTCTAAAGGGGTAAGTGGAACTATACTGTGGAGTTCGAGTGCGTACTCTCCAAAGTGTATCCGATAGAAGACTTCGAGAACAGCACCTCTGCGTCGGTGCTCAAGGCTATGCAGTTTGGACTCTATAAGTTTGTCTTTACCAATAAGCAGTCTGGCACATTTCTCCATGGCGCTTAGAGTATCCAGCTGATACTGTGCCTGGTGCGTATCAACAGGCTCACTTCCTCGAGAATAGGACCTATAATATAACTGGTGCATTGCAGATGTGTACTTCACTCCTCTTTCAACTCCTTCGGGGAAACACGGGAGTGTGTATATTTCTTTGATTTTGATCAGAAAGTGGGCACGAACATTTGTCAAAACGGCCATATTGGATCGATGGCGATTTGTGCGGCTTCGATGTACGGCTTCGGTGCTTAGAGCAAATTGAAAAAGGCCCATTGTGAGTTCTCTCAAAGCTTTGAATAAAAGTACTGATGTCTGCCAACCTTGTGTTTGATTGTATTTTATTACGATCTTTATTTTTATTAGCTTCACATTAATTATTAAAGCGAAGTTATTGTTCTGATTAGGATATAAATTTATTAATCGTTATTCGAATTCGTGTCAGAATGGAAATATTTACAAAAACAATGAGCATTTTTATAAGAGTGTAGTTGTGGGGTGTGTTATATATGTATATATGTTCTTTCATGTTATTACTCTATGTTGAATGTCTAGTTTCCTGTATTTCTTGGAAGCTGATTAAAATGCCAGTTTCCTAAAATTTAAATATAACTGTCTAATTATTAATAGAGATATGTATACTGTTGATGTTAAATATCATATTTTATTCCTTCGTTTTATTCTTTTGAAAGACGTTTTTTTTAAGAATTATATATGCTAATACAGCAAAAGCTCCTTATTCATCATCATCATCATCACTGGCCTATTTCAGTCCACTGCTGGACATAAGCCGCCCCCAATGAGCGCCACATTCACAGTTTCCTTATTCGCGTTTTCAATATTTGCGGGTAAAAAAGGTGCAACCCAGTTCCAGTATTTTTATTCGTGAATGCAATCGGTAAACAGAAAAAGATTCGGTGTCTTTTATTAAGACGCCGTTTTAGTAACGGCCGATACGGACTGATGGAAATGATGAAGAATCGATGCAAATTCAAAATTTAACTGCAGATATTGTTGAAGTTGCAAAGGGAATAGGGTGAGATGGCTTCGAGCTGATAGTATCAACTGACATTCGGGAGTTGCTTGATTTGCAAGATGACTTAACCGAAACCGACTTGGAGGAAACGTTAACTCCGCATTGCACTGAATAAGAGACGTCAACGAGCAGTAATAACATGACCTTGAATTTAAAAAACTTGAGGGAAGGCTTAAGACTGGAGCTTTATTTTTAAATGGCAAATTTTTAGTGCTACATCTGAATATCAATCTCAATTTAAACATATTTTAAGTGGCGAAGCAAGAAAAAATTACTAACATGTTTTAACATTAACTTTTGAATTTGAATTTGATATGATTATGAATGTACCAGCTTAACACTACGTACGTTTTTTGGGTGGCCCGATTAATTTCGGACCTCATCATGTGTATAAACATTCACGAAACATTTAATAGTAAAATATTTTAACATACATATTGTTTTATTTGGAACCTTGGAACGTATCCCTCATGATTCTAAAATAATTACTATTCCATATTTGCAGTTTCTGTATTCGTGGCATATAATTTATGGAACGTATCCCCCGCGAATATGTAGCTTTTACTGTAAAATGTTTTAATCAGTATTATGGGATTCTGTCGTACAAATCCTAGTATCTACGCATCATTGACCACATGAAGTTGTAGGTGTATTTCAAATTTGATATGACTTGCTATTAATAGTCAAAGACGACATTTTGTTGAAACCTGCACACCATTGAGTTCTCGATAATGTTCTCGAAAGCGATCCGTATCCAACAGTGGAACAATGAAATCGTGGATAATGATCTTGTTCCAACATAATATTGTCGTATTAGTGCATATGAATAGGTACTCTATTGATACGTGACATTGATCACAGGCGTTAGAGATATGTACGTATATGGAATTTACAATTATATTTATCGTTTAAGTATATGATAAGTTTTCAATTATGTGTTATTATTAGTATTTTAAGCTCTTGTTAACCACATATAAGTGCAGTACAAATATATAATTACTATACGTAAACTACAACGTTATACAGATTATCCTCGATTATGCAACATCAAATGACAATAATCACCGCAGATATTACTGGCAAAGAGCATCAGTAATAAAAGCGGGACTTAAATATAGCCGCAGTTTGTCGTGGCGTACGACTGGCACGCGTCGTTGTTCCCCTATTCAAAATTGTGATCTCCCAACAATTATGTAAGAATAGATTAATGTTACAAGGTTCTGTAGGATTGTAAAAATATGTGGAACGTATTGCGAATTTTTGGAATTTCCCAGACTGTCTTTATTGTAGATTGCTTTTAGTGTATGCGTTAAGATACATTTGATACAAACTAGTAGGTATAATTATAAGTTTGATTATCATAATAGTTTAATTGAACTTTATTTTATTTACAACTTGAACTAGAACTCTACTATATGTAATAGGTATAAGTAGGTGTTAAATATTTTTTTATTAAACAGAATAATTAGGTTTCCGCAAAATATCAATATTTGTATGTCAAAATTCATATTTTTTACTGATGTACTCGTAATTACTACCGTATTTCTTTTAACGCTCGATCATTTTCGGAATCGGAATTAGATGCGTTAATAAAGAGCTCCCAATAATAGTTTTTAACCGGACACATCTGGACTCGAACCGGAGTCTTCTGGTTTCGGTATCGACAGACTTCCCACCTGAGCTATTTAACTTTGTATCTAATTCGTATTCTAATGATATTGTAGCAGTTTTTCCTTGCCTTAAAACACGGATAAAACTGTGTTTTCTAAAAATGAAACCTAGCTAGATTAATTTATCACCCCCGAAACCCGCTGCATACAAAATGTTATGAAAGTAGTTAAAGCTGTTTTCGATATTCAGATTATATATTATGTATGTATCACATTATATATACAAGAATTGCTCGTTTAAATGTATTAGATGTACTTAGGTATTGTTTCGAAATATGCAAGTTTATTTGGACATAAAAAGTCATATGAGTTCAACATTTTCCCACTGAACTCTAATGAATAGAGATAATAAGAGTTTAAAAAGATGGATAAGTGAATCCGCAATAAAAGATAGAGTTACATGCATTATTTTCTATTTACGTTTCTGATTGAGGCATATCGCTTTACCGACTGGCGTTCGGTTGAAATTGTTATTGTTGTCTGTGGGAATCGGGTGCAGCAATGTTTTTGCAGATTGGACCGCTAAGTAGAACACTTAGGGGGTTCTACAATGGTATTTTGTTACTATAAAAATTAATTACAACCGATTGCCGTGGACCACCGCTTACTTGGTCTCATGTCAATTTATAATTACAGTTGAGGTATACTTACAGTGATACCACTTAAGTCTTGAGTTCAAATCGTTGTTATTTGCCCTTTTTATACCTCACGGTTAGGCATTAGCTACTACAGGATTGTTAGGGTACCTGTACATATGCTTCAGTACGCATTGGCAGAGACTTGAATAATTACGCTCAAATCTATTATTTTTATTTTAGTAATATTAATTTTTAATGAATTAAAATTTTGAAGGTTATTATAAATATTTGCACTCTACCTACGTAATCTAATTTGTAGCATACCAACTACACAAACAAATCACACCCTACCTGTTTGCAAACTCGTTACAATTGCCCACTTAAAAACATACCATTCAACAAAGTGCCCCTTTAGCCAGTGCCCTTTGAGCCGGGGGGCAAATACAGGTGTAAAAAGGACCGATTGTTTCATATTATTTCACGGTTGAATCACTTATGTTTACTTAGAGATCAACTACCAGTAATTGTGTTATGAGAAAAAAAAAACTAGATTTTATCATCTGTGCATCCGAACCCTCGTATAGAAAAAGAACGGGAACACATTTATGCTATTTTAGGGGGAAACCAATTGCAATACCCATTGCTTGCGCTATTCGGTTATTCATAAGTAAAGCTGAGCAAAAATCTTCAATGTATGATATCGTTAATGTAAAACGATGCTATCGAAGAACTTGGTAGAGAATACCTATTGAAATCACGAAAGTATCTTGGGGGATGTTGAATTAATACGGAATTTATACCACACAGTTGAAATGATTATTACTGATGATATCTAGTGAATGTGCTAGGTAGGTCGTGGGAAATGGCACGGGCATTTGTAGTTACGTCTAATATAATAATATTACCGGGATAATTGGATTGTGTAGGTATATATATATTTTTTATTTTTTATAAAATCACATAATATCTAGACTCTAACACAAGAGCGTCCAATGGATTTTATCAATGATCGCCATCAGTCTGTAAGATAAAATATTAATACGTACTGTTCGCTGAAATTGGGGTCTACTGCGATAGCTATTTGTAACGTGAAGAAATTATTGTTAAAAAAACTTTTATGTCAGTGTGAAGTGTATGGTTGCGTCCAAGGGTATTAATACTAGAGGTGATGATGATAAAATAATAAAATCGACGTTGTGGTTTCTCAAATATATTACCCAGTCTAGGATTTCAAATCACTCCATTCAATTGTCATTGTCATTGCAATGTCTATAATACAACTTGTGTAGGGAGGCGGCCATCGATTGGTGCTCGACCAATCGCAGTGCGGCTGAGCTTTTTACAATGTGTAGGGTGCTTTTCCCTTATTCCACAAATAAAGGTAACAATAGAGTGTTTTATGTACACACCTGTATCGTTGTACGTAGCAGGTGACGTTGTGTGTTCAATATTTCGAATGAATCCATCTGACACCAAATTCGCTCCATATAATGAATCTATATATTTGTTACAAACTTTTACTTATAAGTCATTTAGAACTTTGTGTAGTCCAATCACAGCTTAAGACAATATGAATTACATACAACATATTCTTTATTATATAGAATAGGCGGATGAAGTATTTTATTCATAAGTTGCAATTATTCACACTGTAATTATCTCCTTTATACAATTTCATGTCCACTACGGTATAATATAAAACTTAATTCGTTCTAAACGGTATATACTTAGTAAATTAAATATTAATCATTATAAATTAAAATGACCATAGTATCACTAAACACGTTGTCCAAATTTAAATTCCGAGTTCCGATCGATTCCGCTCCCCACCTGTCGGAAAGTCGATCGTTCGGAAACGGAAGTGTCGGGTGACATGTCCGATGTCCGCTGAAACCGGATCGACGGATGAGCGGACGTCGCATGCGATCAGTGTTCAACTTCGGGCTTTGTATAATCATTTTAATATTTATTATATATAACATACGAGTAAGTACTGCATATCTCGAAGTAATATAAATTCCACTTAATGTCCTTGCTAGTAATGCAAAATACTAAGTATTTCTTTTGTGAATTTCATTGGGTGTACTTGGTAAGCCCAAGGTTCACATATTTAAAAAAGTGCTCATTTGTAAGGAATATCCCTAGATAACGGTGAAATAACCCATCATGAGGAAACTGAAATGCATTAGAGTTTGCCTCTATGTTCTATAAATGTTTGAGGTCTAACAACACGCACTTGCTTAACGCAGCAGATTATTGCCATTACGGCTTTCTTTGTGAGAAGACACTTATCGTGATTTGGGATGACAAAAAGATCGACGTTGATAGAAATGACAAAATATTTTTTCTTATTAAATTTATTTGCTATTTAACCTTACGTGTGTAACATCTTGCGGAGTACAGAAATACGCAGAAAAATACTTACGGCAATCCATACAAAAGCCAAGATCTTGTTCAGGGTCGCCTAATATTGTTTAAGCACACAATACTCACTTAATAAGCAGCGATAGCCTAGTGGTTAAGAGTTCAGCCCCTCACTCCGGGGGTGCCAGGGTCAAATCCATGGCGCGCACTTCTTTACAAAAGTGCGTTTTACGTTTAAATATCACTTGCTAACGGTGAAGGAAAACATCGTGAGGAAACCTGCACATCTTAGATTTTACAAAAAAAGGTTCTAAGGTGTGTTAAGCCTGCCAACCCGCACTTGGCCAGCGTGGCAGACCTTAACCCTCTCAATATGAGAGGAGACCTATATTCCAATAGAGGACTTATGATGGGTTGATTATTATTATTATTTTATATTTTTACTCAATTTGTATGTAAGTAGTTGAATTGTTAAGTATTATTGGAGTGACGAAATACGCAAAGTGGCTGACAGTGGTTGGATCCTAAGAGCTCCACCTAGCTGGAGGGCGTCTTACGCTACGTTCACCAACACGCGGTCTCCAGTCCAGAACAAAATAAGATAATATAAGATAGAACAAATAAATAACTGCAGAATAAAATAGTTCGCATATAGACATGTACAGTACTTCAGCACAGACAATATTTTTAGGTTTTTTTTCTTGTGGTATTAATGTAGGTATATTATTTTTCGTGCTTCAGTGCCGACACTTGACTGCTTGTCATGAAACACTAATCGGATCTGGAGTGAGTTTGCCCTAAAAACGATATTCCAACAAAGAAAACCATTTATAGTTTATGTTAACTAATCATTATATCGCACTTGCAACAAATTCTTATTCTGAATAATTTAATTAAATAATTTAAATACTTTAACAATACAATCGAACCGACTAAGTCAAGAAAACACGTCTAACACAATGTTAACCACATCATAGACAGTAGAGAAGACAGTCCGAAGCTTGCTCGCTACCGCCTTATATAGGGACGGTAGTGCTACGCTACAAAAATTTATAAACGTGTAATGGACGTTCCTAACACGGCCTCGCCTCACTGTGCTTCGTCCTCGATACCACCTCACAAATCCAACTCGGGCACAGGGAGACCACCTACTCCTGGCCACTCCTGTAGGTTGTCTGGCGCTAGCGCAATTCCAGATGTACCAGGAGGTTTTCAAGATGGTCCTGACCCGGGTAAGGGGTCTTCACATGACTCATTATTTTTATCATCTAAAATGTGATATTTCCATTAGGCAACGTTATTTTACACGGTTAAATCAGTATCTTAAGTCTATATTTATTGACTGCCTTGTTGGTCGAGTGGTTGCAAGGCCGACTGCTGATCGGGAGGTCCTGAGTTCAAATCCCGGGTCGGGTACTATTGGATTTTTCTAATTTAGGATTTCTAGTATAGCAATAGGCTCATCACCTATTCCATGGGACGTAAACGTAACTGCTGAAACGTACGAGTGTATCATACTCCTCTGCCTAGCCCTTCGGGAATTATAGGCGTGATGTTACGACTTACGCAAGAATTAACACGTCAAGTCTTAAATCACCTTTTGATTTATTATCGTAAATCACTTTTTAATTTTCAATTTTGTGCGTAATTTGTGTGTGAGTAAGCGAAAGCACAAAAGTCCCGTGTGTCACGAGCTAACTGTCATTAGAAAACAGTTTTATATTCTCTAAGGCGTACAATGTCTGATTACACGGAGTTGGCCAGCGTAGCAGGCATCTTATTGATATTGAGAGAGAGGACTTGTTTTCAATAAAACTATAACAATTCCCAATAGTGATGTTGACGAACCTTAGCTAATTTACGGTGGGAGAAAGGTGGAGAAACTTGTAGAGAACATTTAAAATTAATAATATTACGCCACATATGCAAGGTGGAAGATAAAACAAGATCAGCATTTTGGAATAGCTTTGTTTAATTTAAGAATAACTTTAATACAACTTAGTTTATTGTACATTCTATGACAGATTTTAATAATGGTTAGGTGCAAATAATTTACAAAAGCTATATTATGATTATTATCAGTTTTGTGTTTCACAGATTTGTTTATAACCAAATAAATATTATAAGCTGAACATTCAGTTGACACCCTAAATATTTTTATGAGCCTAGGTTTAGATACTTAGGTTTATATGAACTAACGCGATCTAACAGGTGAACGTTTTGTTCACAGATAACTAGATGCTGCCGATCGTCGTGTGAGGTAGACCACCTGTGAGCTGGATGGACAGGAATCGTTGTCCAGTGAGCCGAGTGGTTCCAAGGCACGCTGCGCCGAAACTCACACCGTGCGACTCGGATTGAAAAAAATTTTTCGCACGCGAAATTAAAGTTTTTGTGGATATCCAGCATCCGTGCATTGTTAGGTTTCGTTTTTTAGACGCCTGGTTTTTAGATGACTTTCAGCATATTTTTAGTAGCTTGCATCATCAATGTTATATTCGCACTACTCACTCACTGTAAAAACATATATGTACGTAGGTACATATGTACAATCGTCAATGTTATTTTAAGAAAGTGGTGGTGGTTAAGAAAAACTATGCATTTGAAGATATTTCGGTGTCGCATCTGTATTTGCCACTGGCAATGCCGTTGTACACTTGTTATAACTATTATATGTATAATATTATTATTATTATTATCATTGTCCTAATATTAATGAAATAAATGCTGAATGAATTTTGTCTTTATCTTAATCATTGTTCAGTTTTCAGTTCACATTTTTTAAAATTTGAATTAAACGCTTCAACACGCGCCACCGGTTGTCAGTACCGACTCGTCCGCATGAGCGCGTCTCCCTGTGTGGCCTCCGCCGATACGCTGAAACCGATATTCGGGGAGTGATCGGCCAACAACTGTGTCAAAATACTGGCTTATTTAATAATAATAAAGGGCATTTTTTTCCACAACATGAAACAATACAATTCTTATGTGCCTTATACGTTAATTAAAATAGTCATCACAACATCATCATCTAAAATGATAATGAATATTTTTTAATTAATGATTTTTTTTTTCGAGAATGCTGGTTGGTCTTCGCCTCGATGGTATTTAGTTTTTCTAACTCGATAATCCTAGTGGTAATTGGAAGAGTAGAGCCGTACTCGACGTATGGCAATAGGCTCACTACCTCTTCCAAAGTGAGCGTTAAACGCAATTGGTGAGATGTAAGGGTGTATTGCATTATTCTGCACCCCTTTTCAGGTAAAGATACAGGCATGATGTCACATTACGTTATTTCTGATTTTCCATTTTGAATAATAGTACTTTGATTTAAATCATACATATTCCAACTAACATTTAGGACTAGACAACACACGCTAAGTGTTCGTGCCACAACATATACATATATAAAAAGAAACAAAATGCACGACTAAGAATTAGCTACTTGTATATTGACATGTATACTAGTGCCCTACAGAGCACCGGATATTTTTAAGCGTTGAGAAAACAATGATCCACGTACGAGCCACTTAACTTGAACTCAAACGTTTTATACTTAACATATACTCGATTGTATCAATATAATTAGAAACTATTGAAACCGTTTACATGCGAAAGATTGTCCCAATTGTGTTTGGAAGCTTATGCGCAGTCCCTTTATAGCCAATAATATTGATGAATAATTTATATTAACATAGCGAACCTAGATAGAACCTAAATAATAAGCGGCAATGAATGAGTTCTGAGTACCTACATATACAAAGCATAAATACTGTTACGATGCTTACAAATGACAGGCCAATGCCGTACCGAAGTGATTCAATTATAAACGTCCACTTGATTGGTCTCGTTGCTCATCTTGATGGTATCAGATCGCACTAAACGGTTCTCACCACAAAAACAGAGCTTCCGCGCCATAACCCGATACGCGTTGACAGCGACTTTCCCGCGCACAATATGTCATGTTTTTTTTTCAGAGGGGTTGGATACAAACAGCCAATTACGAAGGGGCGGCGGACTTGCACTTAACACACTTGAGAGATAGTCATTTAGTCACCAACATTAGCCTGTAAGGGTTCGTCCCGTAAACAAAATGATAAATAAAAATGCCTCTACACAGTGTCCAGTGTTGCCACACCACACTACACTATCGATACGTTTAATTTAATTAGTGAACGGAGGTGTTTTGTGAAACTGTGATTTTGTGATGTGTTTTAGAAGATTATTTTTAACCGTAGTTTTGGATTTTGTATTTCGGATTGCTTTATAGACAAGGTAAGGTTTTAGAACTATAATTCTGATTAATTTGCTAATTACGGTGTTTTGATCAGAAGTGAGTGAACAAATTTAATTAAAGTCTGACAGGAGCTTGTTTCACCGTATCGTATTTAAATTATATATGCATATATTTTACGTATAGTAATCAATATTTAGAAATGTGTTATCATGAATAGCTTATAAAACTATTTAGAGTGATAAAATTATTAAAAGAAATTTATTTCTTCATTATGTCCTACGCTCATCATATGTAGCACGTTTCACCGAAGAATATTAGCTGCCAACTTACGTTTAGTGTCTTAATACAAAGAAAGTATTTTTAAATCATGCTAGTTATCAAATGATGCGATGAAAAAGATAACATAAAACCTGAGATACAGTCATGAATACGAAATTTACTTATTATTATAATTTCGAAACAGGTATAGCTTCTGATATACATACTTAATCAGAAATAAACC
>DWEC01001612.1:0-13038 GCA_018245735.1 Microceris miodesmiata | reverse complement strand
AATTTATTTCTTAATCGTGTTTTTCCTAAATGTGATTTGCTGTTCGTTTTACTGGCCTTTACAGACTTACCAAAGGAGATTCTAAGAAGGTTTCAGGCAGATTTGTGATTGAAGCACGGGTAAGAGAGTTGAATACTCCCCTTGGTAAGTATAGTATAAGACCTGCAGAAACACACCATCTTCCAAAGCTTAAACTTAGAACTTATGCCGTCGGAAGAGTAAAAATTCATAAATATAATTATTGGAAAATATTGGAAATACGGCGAATCCGATCTTCACCGATGCCAATGATATGTATATTAGGTATTGTATAGCATTTGCGAAGACCTGCTTTCCATGTGTGAGATGTTGACACATTTTCAGTCGGTATCTGGGTCTTATAGAACATGCCTGAGTAACCTACACAGTCAATAGTTCCCTATGCGATGACTGGACTGACAATAAAGAGATATGAACATTCGGAAGGGCCAAAGTCGATATCCGCAAGCGACATTTGCTTAACTTAAGTTACAGAACAGTTTCTAGATTGCGATGGAAATCCTCGTTGTACACGAGAGAAGATGCACTTCGTAAGGTGCATTGCATTTAATATAGCCAGGATTTGCCGTAACAGAAACGATGAAATGTGTTCTACCATTTTATTAGTGATGCAGTCGATACATTCATGAAATGCAACTGTTTTCATGTCGCCTTCATTTCATTTCACATTGAGGCAGCTTGAAAGTCTGATATTTTCGAGTTATGTATAGAGTCCAAGATTAGGCGCCTGTAGCATATCTGATGTAAGATACTTAATTCTGAATCGATTTCATTGTATCTCATATACAAAAATTGTAAATGTCCACTGAATAGTTACTGACAGTTGAAGGAGAGTTCAAAGCTAGATGTAACGACATAAAATATCCTTTCCCACGTTTTATTGGCAAATCTAATTTCGCCCAACAACAACGTGAAATATTACCAAAGTGGCCTTTTATTTGGATCTAGCTCAACGGTAACAGTGTAGTGTTCTTTGCGTCACTGCTCGATTGCCTTAGTGCAACTCGGACACGGTTACGAGCACGTCGGCTATTCATTAGACTCTACTCCATATAGGCAACTGTCCCACCATAAATGGGATCGCGGTATGTATATACTGATACGAAGTTTTTACGACGGTATTACGTAAATCGTACGCAGACGTTGTACGCTCGATTGCACTTTAATGAATATAAAACTATCCAACAAAAGTTGTTATAGTACAATATACCTTAAAAATGTAATTAGTGTTACATTTTGGACAGTAGGTATACTTAGTAATTAATAATTCAGAATGTGATACAATATCCGTAATGATATAACACGGCGATTGAATTACGCCTGAACGACATTTTAATTGACACTAGCGACCAACGTCGCTGGCCGACTATATTTATCGCAACCAGTTTTGAATGAATGTGACGTAGTTATTGTTTTTTGTATTGTTTGAGTCACGCCACGAGTAGATTTGTTAATCGCGACACGCATATGTCGTTCAGTTAAACAGTATATTGCATTGGCGATAGTAGCACAGGAGCGACTACCTACTATAGCCGGAGAAAAGCGACCCAGTGTCGAGTGACGCGTGCACAGCCGACATTTGACACGTATTGCGAGAGACAAGGAAATAAAATAACTGGAATATATTTCCACCTCGTACGTACAAATCGGTCCTACATCAAGACGCAATATGACATTTCACATTCGCACATGATTTTGATTCGCGGTAATCCAATGTTGTGCAACGCGTGAAATCAGAAAATTCACGCTCGAACTGTAAAGTCTTTGAAGACCCGATAAGGGAAATGACGTCTCTGCCGTTTCCACAACACTTCCGTCTTTACGTAAAATTCAGTTGATTTTCGTACTAAGAAAAAACCTTTTTCCCATTCATTTTCTACGTAATACAAATATATTGCGGGTGTACGTACTGTAATAAACTTACATATGTCGCATTATTTTTTCCCTGCGACGGTCGATTCGGCGCAGGCCGCACTGGCTGCGGAGGCACCTTTAACTGCCTTCGATCAAAGGAAGACACTTGACTACCAGTCCAGCCCCAACGGCCGGGACCGTTGCTCCCGTGCGGCAAAGAATATGATGACTGCGGTCTAAGGTGTCTCGAGCTAGGACCAGATAGTATTGGCCCGGCGGGTCCACGTTGCGGCATGGGACCACCAGGCCCTTGAACATAGTGATAATGTGGTGGATTCGACACGGCTGCACCCCACATTTTCAAAACACTTTAAACACTCACTTTAGCACCATATACCACGGTTCACCTCATCGCACCAATAAATAATCGCACACTGACACCAACCGACATTCCATACACTTTACACGGAGCCTTATCGAATTATAAAACGATAATTAACCGATCACTCGCCATTTATTATTCAATTCGGTGATAACGTTGGTGCTTTTATTTAACGAACTAGCGATGCGAAGTACCGTACACTACAGAAAGACTGATTGAAAACACGAACACTCGGCGAGAACCACCGGACGCCACCGGGACGTGCAGAGAATTAATTGGCATTTGATAGACGATTGTTTCAACAGAAAAGGTCACTAATGACTGTGAACTAATTTGTACATCCATATAACGATAACCAAACAAACGGTCACAGAGCCATAGAACGATATATGAAATCAGGGTAACCTGTAACGGAAACGGTACTAAATAAATGTCATGCCGAAACGTAAACACGAATGAATTGTCAACGAGTATTACAAGACATAACATAAAATGAGCAGAAACACGACGGTTTCATATTAAAGTTCACATCACTGAATATAAGAATTCAATGGTAACTTAGACAACCACTACACTGTTTCCACTCCAGCGACCCCGAGAGAAATCTGTCCCGACACGACTAATCCATAATGATGGACGGCGTGTGAGTTTGAACGCATTTCAGTGTAGACTGGTTGCGTGCTGGCGGCGGTCGCGAAGCGTTCCACATCGGCCGTCCTGGCAGTTGCATTATGATTTTTCGCAAGGGAGCGCGGGTGTGAGAGCGACGCGCGGGCGGCGCGCGGCGAGCGGCGCCAGCGGAGCGTGCAGCACCAGCTGCTCCGGCGCAGCGCGGCGAAACTTGCGCGCAACAACGACCACGGTGCACATTTATCGGCCGCAATGCCGGCGTGCTGCCGCGTCGCCTGCGATCTACAAATTATGCAAATGCGTACTCAACCCGCAGTGATACCTGCTTGACGTAACGGCACATCGTCGTTCTATCAAACTGCGCCATCACCCCTAATAAAAGTAATAAAAAGACCTCACAAAAAGAAACTAC
This sequence comes from Microceris miodesmiata, assembly GCA_018245735.1. Taxonomy (NCBI): domain Eukaryota; kingdom Metazoa; phylum Arthropoda; class Insecta; order Lepidoptera; family Hesperiidae; genus Microceris; species Microceris miodesmiata. The sequence continues at coordinate 9,721 of DWEC01001612.1, read as the reverse complement.
GGCCGTTGTAGTTATAATATGTAGGTGTACACATCGTTACATTTATTTATAACAATACGAAGTCAGATGTCGAAATTTTAATCGTTTCGCTTAGAACATAAATCGGTACATATAATTTGAATGTCAATATCTATCAAAATAAAAACATCCAGCTAGAATAACATTGGGACCGCTTGAACCGATTCGTCGAGAGAACGTTCCAGTTAGCGAGCGCGAAAGTTAAAAGACAAAGGCGTTACAAAACTTTCGTTGGCCCGCGACGACGAACATCTGTGCTGAGAGGTACAATAGGCCGCATTAGTATTCCGAGTACGGCGCGCGCGACGCATCGGCAGCAGGGCGGCCGGTCCCGAGGAGTCACCGCCCGCGGCTCCGTGCACCGCATACCGACCCTCGTGGACTACGAACATTCCACAGCACTATAATGGCAAAGCTACACATCACCATAACAGTACGACATTGGGCAACGCGACCGTCAAGCATTACTTGGTCAAGGGCCCGTTAGATCCTTTTGTAAAAACCATCACACAACTCGAAACAACGCGAAACAGATAACCGGTGTTTAGTGAAAAGATTCGAGGGAGAATATGATAAAATACATTACGATGTGATTTAAATGTCGATACAAGCACCGAAAAGAGGCGATCAACAGGTGCAAGCATCCACTCTCGACGAATACACCTACCTACACTGAGTAATTTTAGACATCAGTGGCGAAACGTGTTATCAGCTATTAAACGAATGTGACTATACCGTACAATATGACTTAAACGCTTGTTTTTTTTTGAGACGAAACTATCACACAATTGCAACACACGCTCGAAAGTTCGATCGTCGGTTAGAAACTACATATTTTTAAAATATGAAACGATAGCAACGAACGATACGAAGCCATCCGACTGACAGACTGCGAAGCCTACACGTGACTAACATTGTATACGAACGTGTAGGCACACACAATGCGTGCGAGGAACGGATACTAGCAACTGTTTAAGGAAACGCCAAAATTACAATAGATTGCCGAGCACAATCAAATGAAAACGTATAAAAATACACAGTTCATTCATTACTTTTCAATCTAAAGTTAATAAAACACTAAATTGACAGACATCATGAAACAAAATATGGAAAACATTTTACTTAATAAATGTGTATGTATTTATCACATATATACGACATAAATACGTTAATATCGAAAATAATGGCCTAATTTTTTAATTGTCCTTGATTTTGACACTTACTAATAGATAGTAAATTCCCACATCTACTACGAGGCACTCCTCCTCCGTAGAGAAATTAGGAGATGTTATAAACATATGAATAAATGAGAAAGCATTCATTATTACACTTGTAGAAAACTATCTTTGTATAGATCCGTTAAAGACTGAACGCATGAGATATCGAACGTGTCGCTAACAATACTTAGAAATGATTCCAGTGAGAATGCAAAAGCAACTAACTGTCCATTACCAATGAACTAGAAATCGAGGACACCATATGAACAAATGAATAAAATTGTTCTAAAATGTGATGATGTAGTAATAGAATTGAAAGAAACCTAGTCTTTGTTAAGTTTTAAAACTGAAATATAATTTAAATCTCAAACGAAGCGCAAAGATTTAAGTATGAATGCATCTTTACAATCCTAAAGTATCCTACACATACAACTACTCGTAACTCGTGCACGTGGTAGTTAACAGAGCAACTCCAACTTCTAACTGGTGTTAGGAACGTTTTCGAACATAAATCGCAGTAAATGCATTGGTCTCAGAATTTATCACCACAATTCGGGTTTCATTGTTCGCTTAGATAAAGGCGGTATTCCATTAATTCACAATCAGAATGCGTTGTATTGAGAAATACGGCGCAATGAATATCGGTTGGTAATTAAACTGGAATGGGTTTAGAAGGATTCACATTATTATACGGCAATGGAACGGTACAATAATACAAGCCAGTCACAAAAAGACATAAATAGCTGGTCACGGTCCTGGCATTATGGGTTTTTGGTATTCAGATGATGGTAAGTCTGACGAAGATGCCGATGATACACAAATTAAAACATTTATATGGCGTAACAAACCCAATAAATAAAGAAAAAAGGTCGAAGGAACTAACGGGGTAGAGTACAAAACATCCAATTTGCGTCACATCGGAAACGCATTAAGGGACGACACATCGCCGTAAGAGCGCAATATCCGACCGGCAGTGTACCTGCACGGCACGCGTTCACCGCACCGCACCACCAACTTCACGAACATAGAAAAGTACTAATACATCATGTAGACCATAAACAAAACATTACTAACTCTTCTGACATAACGTACAGAATATGTGTTCGCATGTACCTTTGGGAGCGTACTTCACTCCTCTGCCTACCCCTTTGGGAATTACAGGCGTGAAGTTACGTTACGTTTACTATATCCGTCGAAATCTCAGAAAGGACTTTGAATTTTTCCGTATGGCTTCTTGGACTATCTCTAATTTCCCGTTTCATCATTGTAAAGCAAATCGGGCGCTTCGAATAATATACAACGATGCGAAATTCATGAATATTGAAACAATCCATCAATAAATTCAAGAACCAAATTAAAAAGCGGCATCTCGTAAGTAATGATGGCGAAATTTAATAACTTTAGCGACAGGCTTCGCGAACGCCCGTACTAATAGCCACTTGAATTTTCACGTTCCTACTAACTTAATTTGGGCAGCAGAGCTTATAAATTGAATAATGAGGAGCAATTTTACTCACGAACTAATAATGGACCCAATATTGGACCGATCGCCAAAATTTGCCTCCGTCAACCTGCTATTCTTTGTTGGGCTAAAATGTACCATTATCCGAATTAAAAATCTTGAATCTCCCACCGTTGCACCCCTTCTGCAAAAGTTAGAAATTAGTAAAGAGATAAATACCCTCAGTAAATTACCCTCAATAAACCCATTTAAGAGATACCTTGTCTAGTATTTTTAAAGAGACAGATTTCGTCCCGAAAAAACGATAAATCGTAGACTTTTTAAGTACATTTATATACAATGAAGATGGACTGGTTATATAAAAGGAACAGGAAATACTATAATGGACTCTCGCTATTCTCGCTCGCTACTCTCGCTATTCTCGCTCTCGCTAGAAGAATAATCATACATTATACGCCAATTAATCATATATGGTAAATCAACCATAGACTAGGGTGATGCAGTGTCTCGTGATTTTTATCAATAGCATATATTATCTCATCTTTTTCCTACTCGATGGTGATTAGAAATTTATGTAGATCAGATTCAGCTCAAACACTTGAGTGTCTGGAAGGAGTGGAAAACTCCAATAAAATGTTCGCATTGCCTGAAAATCTTATTTAAGGGCACTCGATTATTCAGTGTGAACGGGGGCTGTGTGGGCGAGTGCAGCGGCAATCGTCCGAAAAGAGCTATTTCCACCTGGCGCGCTGGAGATAGAGTAAAATCGATGCTTGAAGTCGACGTACTCGAACAAAGATGAATCTACCAGGACGTACGTTTTAGAAAAGTTTCAAATAAACTAATAGTTTTGAAAATTAGACAAAATCGTACGTCTCCAAATACAATTTTTATTTTGTTTCACAGTATTCCTATATTTAAATACGAATATGTATTACTAATGAGCAATGTAAAATTTACGTATACATAACGCTAGTAATGGCCAAATTATTATGATTATATTATATTAACATAGATATTTGATGTACAATCTTGGTGTAGAATATGTATAAGTGCTGTCGGTAGTAACAATAGGTTTCAAGTAAATGTTCGGTCAATAATGACCCTATCAATGGTTTATATTTCTCAATACTTGGACAATAACGGTAGGACATTACATAAATGTCTCTCTAGAATGTATTGTGAACGGACAAAGTGGTATACGAATTGGTAACATTCTACACACGTTCAAGTAATGAGTCCATATAGTACGTTCCTCGAGTGCTTAACAGCGAAGTATAAAATTTGAATTTAAAAAAGGAACATTGGAACGAATTTCATTAACACATTTTTCTTTTTTTTACATTCAAGCATACCAGTTACATAGTTTCGTGACGCTAATTCGAAACTGAAGCATATTTTATACAAATTGTTCAGATAAAAAATTTAAATATACACAAAAATTCAGGACACTGTAATAAAATACTTGTGAACTACAGTTCCCTGAAACGCACGTAGAATAACATTAGCACTTATTATCTCTTTATCAAATCTGACACAGTCCCCATTCGGTCATTATAAAGTCTTATGTTACGCCTATCGCCAGTGACTGCACCTGCATAATGCATTACCCTCATACGTTGAATCATTAAACGGTCTATAGCTTCTTATCCTGCCACGTGTTAAAAACTAACATACTCCAACAAAATCCTACGATTTCCACAAAAAATCATCTGAGCCTCAGATAAAAGGACGTAATTTTTTCATTTAGCAGATACAGAACTTAATCAATTGTCATTTCTCCAGAGACTTGTAGGACTTGTATAAATAGGATTTTTCGTGGAATGTTTATTTTGCTACATAAGCATTCTTTGAGAACTGATTCTACGAAACTCAACTCCCGTCGGGAACTGCGGGGGCGAGCTGAAAGTACCCATCCTTTGTGTTTTCCCACAATTTTATTAAGCCGTTCTTTGTGCTAGGTACATACTGACTATACACCTTCACAAATACCGATACCAAGATGTATATATTCAGGTTCGCACAAAACCAATCATATTTATGTGTAATTGCTAATCCAAAAGAAAATGTATAAATACATAATATAAGACTATTTCGATCATTACACTCAGACCACAAACCTTATGGACTTGGCGGCACAGTTAAACATGCCGTAATCAATCGGAATCATGAAGTAATTTATATTTCAATTGTCCGCAACGATCGCTTCTTTAAAAGGCCATTATGAATGATTTGCACAGTGCTCACTCCATTACCCAAGCGACTGATGAAAATTTTAACAGTGAAGCAAGCGGTGAGTGCAACACGGCCTTACAACGGGCACACGTATAATTTTGATTATATCCCCTGAACATATATAAAAAAAACATCACGTGTTGTAGCTATCTGTCGTAACAACAGTAGCGCGTTTGATGTGAAATATGAGGCCGCGTGTATATTTACGGGTTAGGGATAGGTGTAAATAAATAAATATAGTGTATTGTAATGAAGAGCCGTGGCCCCGCGCACGGCGAGTTACCGAGTCCCGTTATCCGAGTCGCATTTGAATAGTACTGCAACCAGACTGCTTATTAATGGAGGGCGTCGATCAAATCACCAGGGAATCGCTGCTGCACGCAGGATGTGGGACTATTTTCGTAATCTCCTGTGGCAAAGGTCTTTGTGGCGGAATATGGAAGTCGCACACCACGGGAATGAATAGTGATAAGTTTACACAATGGCTACTATCGTCCTCTTTTATGTATACGTTTTTGAACGTCAACTTATTTATAATTCATTAGCTCTTTATAGCAGCAGTGATAGCCTAATAGTCTAGAATGTACCCTCTCACTCCGATGGTAATGGGTTCAAATCTGCGCACCCCTTTACAAAAATATGCGTTTTAAGATTAAATATCTCTTGATGTAATGGTAAAAAAGTCATCCTGATGTAAGAGGTCACAGGTTCATACAACTGCCGGTACGCTCAGACGGATAGGTTCCAGCGGCTTACCGCTTAGGACGAAAGCAAACAGATCTGGTTACGGTATGGGTTAGAAAATGGGTCCATAACCATGAATAGGATCCGTGTTGGTTTACACAATGCTTTCTTTCTTTTTACAATGAATCAACTAAACATTAAAGAGGTCTTTTTTAAATAAACAATGAAAAAGAGAAATAAACAATGAAAAAGAGAAAGCACAAGTGTAGAGAAAGATTCAATGGAAGAGTTTTATGCGGATAATAATTGTATGTATATAATTATGTACGATTGGATCAAGAATATATGATAATGACTATTATCATTACAATGAGACGCCGGCAAAATTTGTTTAGTAATATATTGGTTGATATGTTTACATTGACTTTTTAGTATTTAAAAAATATTAAATGTCTTTAAGAAGAACTATTTCTAAACCAGAGTCAATTTTCACTATTATTATTATGGCTTTTCAAGTTCAAGGGGATCCGCCAAGTTGTAAAGGTGAGGTCCCTAATTACATTGGAATGCCGCGTACAATGAAAGCTAAAGAGGCCCTTTTGAAGCTACCTAATACCTCTTCAAAACTTTCCATCCCGTTTAAACCCTCTGCAATTTAATTAACAAATCGACGGTCATTGGGTCCGACTTTTTGCTGTCCCGTTCCAAGTTTGGATGTTTTACTGCGTGTTTACTGTCTACATAATATTATGTTTTGTGATTTTTTAACTTGAATTAAAAGGAATAAACAATGCGTGTAAATAATAAACATTAATGACGCAAATTAAAAACAAATATATAATACAAATATTCTTTAAAACAACGCACCCAAAATATCGTTTCACGCGTTGTTTTCGTTTTACGTTGTACATAATATAACATGGTCTTCGTTCATTGCTCCAGCATAATCCATCCAATGGAGTTACTGAGAGCATTAATTCTTTAGAACTTTTTTTAATTCAAACCTTTTCAAAAGTTGGGAAGCTATTATTAATAAAAAAAATAATGACAATAAAGATGAATCGCTAAAACCAAGCGAATCACAGAGCCTGTAAACGTTTTCACACTACACTAAATTTCAACAGCGTTAATGACATATACATGTACATGTGTGTAAGCATACTCACACTAAGCAACTCAAATATACTAATACAAACATTTCAAGAATAGGTATAAATCATTGACCCCAATACATGGATTGTTTAGAATAATACGCGGCAAATAAAATCGTTTAATAAAATCCTTTGAAAAGTTAACAAAAGCTTATTCATTAAACGTGATGGGGAGCTGGCGGCGCGACGGGGGAAACTTTAATGAACGCTTAGTTACCTGTCTCACAACACTTTCCTTAATCAATTCCCGCCAAGAAAGCTCTACACAATACTCTTATAACGAAGGCTACTTATTATTCCCCCACACTACAAGAGTATATGCGTGTAATGTGTGTATCTCTCATTAGCCATTATATACATAGCATCTTTAAGTACTAAAAACATACGAATAGGTACATAACGCTGCCGCATTGGTCGAATGGTTGCAAGCGCGACTGCTGATCGAGAGGTCCTGGGTTCTATTCCCGAGTTGGGTACTACTGTGTTTTTGTAAATTAGATTTTCTAGTAGAAAATTCTAGTAGTGGTTGGGAGTCTGGATCTGTTCTCGGTGTTTGTAACAGGCTCACCACGTCCTATGCCATTGTGGGGCATAAACGTAACAGATGAAACATGGGAGTGTGCTACACTCCTCTGCCTTCCCCTTCGGAAATTACAGACGTAATGGTACGCTTACGTGCATAACAGTATACCTACATCACATACACTTGTGGCATATAAAAAGTTTTGCTTCTTCGCCTTCTTGTTTTTATTTGACAACTATGTCGAACAGTGGACCGAAAACAGAGATGTTGACTGCGGTAAGTTATACAAAAGCCCCCCTTTCAAAAAAATTATATTATTAAAGAATGTACAAAAAATGAAAATAATAAAAGCCTTTAGTGTCTTCAATATATATTCGCCTTTGACATTTCCACAGACCGTTCAATTTAAGCAACGCTAAGTATTCTCTCGAAAGCAACTGTAATTTAATTTGAAGTGCCCCTCTTCGCGACGCGACGGCACCATACAACTATGTCTGCATTTATTATAACTTTAGACTAGTCTCTAGTCTAGACTAGACGTTAGCATAAGGTCGGGCGCACATTACAGATGCTAAAGAGCCAGTCGCTGCTTGAAATATTTAAACCAATGGTGGTAACTAACTAGTCTGCTTGAAACTGCTTAAAATTACTTTGTTTCTTTCTATACAAGTCATAGATAAAAAATATATTCAATACAAAATTAAATATACATGAAATCACTGTGGGACGTAGGATCCTCATGACATGAGACAGCATCTATGCTAGTACGAAATATAGTCTCCGAAATATCAACAAATATTTCACTTGATAAAGTAGCGGTAAATAAATAATTTATTGACATGGACAAGGAAGTTTTAACGTGGTTAAACAAATAAAGCAATATTTAAAATTGTTGAAGTATTAAATAAATGGGCATTGAATAATTTCATTTATAAGTAACCAGTAATATACACAGATAAATAAACAAAAAAAAATTCAATCAAAAAATTTTTGTTGATAACGCAGCGACGTGGCAACAATTAATCCGATAAGTACCTACATTTAAATACATATTATTAACGAACAATGCTACATAGAAAAATATTCCGAACCCAGTTATGACACCGATTTACTTTAAACATGATAGATATCACTGTGCTGTGACTTCATAATACAGCACACTTAACATAAGGGCGCTTTACAATTGCTCAAAAATGACAAGAAGATAATGACCCAAAACCTTGATTAAGTGACACATTACAAAACGTGAACACCACGCCTATAATCCCCAAAAGGGTAGACAGAGAAGTGTAGTACACTCCCACGTATCACCAATTACGTTTACGTCCAACCATGGAATAGATGGTGAGCCTATTGCCATACTCCGGATTACAATTGAAGGAAATATTAAAATAATCACATATTCACGTCATCTGCAATGAAACAGTAACGGCAACACTAGCTCCACACAGCGGCGTAGTTGAATGAACGTAATTTGGGAAAGTGCCGCAGGCGGTTGCGAGCGGTCACGCAACACTGGACAATCGAGTGTGAAACGGGGCCCGAAATATAATTGACGCTGGCACGATTAAGTCACTTGACGAACCGGCTAGCACTGAATTCGTTTGCTCAGATTGGATTATGATAAAAAAAAAATATAAATATAATATATGTACATATATACATATAACTCCTTCAAAACCGGCAGAGAGTTGGCCACTCCTCGCGTGATGCACATATCCATAGGCGACGGTGACCACTTACAATCAGGTGGCCCGTCTACCTGTTTGTCAGGCTAAATGTAAAAGCAATATACAGTTACACCTAGATTTTCACTAGCTTTACTCCGTCATACAAAAGATTTTTATCTCGTTTTAATAGCCATAAACTCGCCTTTGACAATATATCGCCCGATTGTATACAAGATGTAACCCGTAGGATGACGCACGCTTGACCGAAAACCGCTTATTCACTCTCGTCTTGAACAATAATCTGTGTGCTCTCTGAGAATTGACGTATAATGCATAAATATATCGTAACGTCGTACGCCCGCGAATGGATCAGCTCCTTTATTGGCACGATTCCGTGCAAATACCATAAGTCGCAGCTCAAGGTCATTGCGACACTACACTCCGGCAGCGCAATTAGCATGAATTTACAACCAGTTGGCGAATAACTGATGCATAATAATATTACATACATACAAGGCGTATAAAGCCGTCCGCCCACTAGAGATGCTATGACGAAACATAGAACACGGAGGCGCGCCATGAAAGTTTTCTCACCCAATATGGTGTGTAATGGATTTGTACGACGTAGGGACGTCATACAGACACGCATATAAGGCCTTCGTGAGCAAGATGATTGCATGATAATGTTTTGTTAAGTAAGATGTTAATTGGAGGTACTTCTGGGATTTAGTTTAATGTGTCAACTTTTGGCATCATATATC
>DWEC01001611.1:0-13039 GCA_018245735.1 Microceris miodesmiata | reverse complement strand
AAGTATAATCTGTAGTAAAATATAATATATAATTACCAAAATAACACATTGTTACATAATCAAAATAATTGTCGCAATTAATAAAAACTTGCATCTTGGATATTTTTTTGATAGGCCATAAATTAACTGTTAAGCTACTGGCAGTTAGGTTGATGCTGTGATATGTGAGGAACCTATAGATTAAGCTATTGTATTATTATTAAAAATGAACGTATGACAGGATATAGGCACGACATACATACATATGTAGCTCCGGCGGAAACGTGTACACACGCAACGCACACATCGCCGGCTTATCGACGGCTAATCGATAACCAGCGCCCGCGCATCTCGAGCCGCATTCAAATTTCGAACGCGAACCGTCATGGCGACCAATTGTAACCGAAAAAGCATACCATCATATCATGACCAGTCAACACTGACATTGATTTTTTAGAACTTTAATCATTTGTGTAATTTGTATATGTATCTCTAAATATAGCCAGTGAATGCTGAAAATGAAAAAACCGTAATATAGTTTTGGGGTGTAAGTTATTTAACTTACACTAAATCATCCCGGTAATGTAAATCTATATTTCTGGTTAAGTTCTTTACAAAATCACATATTAGTGCAAAATATACTTAAAAGGGTTTAGATAATTACAATTAAGTATATCAAACTTAAACGAGTTAACGACGATTTTATCAAAGTGTTAATAAGTTTGAATAGTACCTACTTACTACAATGAATTTACGCGTTTCATTTTAAATTTCGTTTTCTGACGCACGTTTATGTCTTTTGTACAGGCATTTTTTAAGGTAAAAGATCCGCCCCAACATCAAGAGACTGTCTACCTAAATAGTAGATAGCCTTTTCTGCTGAGCAACAGCATCTGCCTTGTACTGTTCCATTTCGGCGGGTGTGGTGAGCACAGAGCAAGATAGGAGGCTCTATCTATTCCTTCAAAGTAGCAATAGGTACCATTGTCATTGTATGAGGCTTTCATCAATCGGAATATAATATATATTTCCAATTAAATGTGCTCATAAGTATAGGTTAGTTCAGTCAACATATATACATCAAGTTACCTATATATTCATATGTTCTTTCTCTATCGAAAAATCAGATCTTATTGCTCCTAATAAATACTCAATACAAGAACAAATAACAGCTAATTATTGTAGGTATATTGGCCTCAACCCTCTCAATATGAGAGGAGACCCATATTCCAACAGTGGAATTATAATGGGTCGATTATTATTATTTATTTATTATTATTGATATCTATGAAATCACATAAATTTACTTTGAAACATGCAATCAGAAACAAAAAATGCATTGTAATTCATTCTCTGATCATATTTCTTTAAATATATTGAACTATTGAAGATTTTGTAAAACAGAATTGAGTTTTTTAACATTAAACGTCAAAATAAGATGGAGAATCGATGTAGAGCAAAGATAAGATCATGATAGCCCTACTATACTAAAATATAGTTCTCTATTGTATATTATTTTGTATACTATTTACATATATATTGAATAAATCACTAAAATTAGGAAAGATTATTAGAAAAATCTGCAGTAAATAGCAAGAAGAAAAATTTACGCGGGTAAATTTTACCGTCGGACGCGGGCTTCTGTTCTCACATTAAATAAATGTAAAATTACTGAGTTACTACGAGTGTATATTAATATTTTATATGTCATTATTGTTATATTTGTATATTACATATAATATATCTTGAATTTAATATTTCCTTACATAAACAAAACTACTTATATCGCCAAAAGGCATGTTGTAAAATTGCACCGAAATTGCGATAATGAAACCTTCCTGCGCTGTACATTACTTTGCGTTTTAATCCGATAATTATCAAAAATAATTATCTTCTAGATAATATAATCAAACGTTAACTGAAATTTACCGAAAGAAATAAAAAAAACAGACTGATAAGAAAATGTAGAGTCCACATTACATATTTTTTATTAATAATAATCAAAACCATTAAATACCTCGATTGTCCTTATCTGTTGTGAATCACTAAAATGTCGATCACTATCACTAGTTATCACTGTAAACTCTAGGTACGTACAAAAACACACTGAAATCATATGCTCCATCCCGTTCGCAGGTTCATTTTCGATAGATAAAAGCGTAAAATTCTTATATATCACAGCTCACAGGTAGTACGATTAATCGTTAGTTGTACTGGGTGTTTTAATACAAATTAGATCAAGCTAACGTTGTTTTGAATGAAAATATAGTTCATATTAAGTGCGCAAGCGCGGCGCGGCGACGTGCGGCCGAGCGGGACATGAAGCGGCGTCGATGGGACGCAACCCGACACTAAACCAGTCGTGTGACTTTTTGTTGTGAACGCAAGAGATCGGCCGCCCTCGGCAGCGCTCGGCGCCGACGACCGGTATTCGGTAAAACGCGGCCTGCGATTGGTGGAGAGCGATGACGGGCGGCTGGTAGAGGCGGGTCCGGCGAGTGCAATGGGAGTGTTCTCTTTTTAAATTTTCTTTTTCTCTTTTTGGGCGGGCGAGTGCGGTGGTGTGCGTCAGGCGTCAGTCGGCGTTCGTACGCGCTATGTGATGGATGACGGGAGACGGTTACAATAGAAACATTTTTGTATTTTGTTATAGATACTCCATACTAGGCCTCGGTTTCTCGATAGTTATTAAGATTAATAGTCCATAACGTCTTAGCATCTCGAATTCAGACAAAGGGAGAGAAGGATGATCGGTACCTACGCTCTTATACAATGTCTGGTACTGTGCAACGACAAATGCAATATTCTTGATACCCGTAGCAAATTGTTGTTGCATATTTTTGATGCAAATCATATAAATAGATCGAATAACTTACAGGGAACGATAAATTTATTTCATATGTCATTTAGTTCCATGGTCTGTACGTAAAATATTGAATATGTGACATACCGACTGAAGAGATGAATCAATCTTAAATGATTAGAAGTTTAATGTACCAATATTAATACACAAAAAAATATTTCATTACAGTAATATAAGTGTTTTAAGAAATACTTCTATGACGTACGCCTTTAAGCCGAAATACTAAGGAATACATCATCTACTTCTTTGATGAGTTTAAAGATACGTAATAAACGAAACAAACTTAAAGTTTTATCACTAACAAAATTAAAGAGAGTTATCTTCATAATCAGTAATCTTAGTGCCAATCACATTTCTATTCCCCAAATTCTTCTTTTAGTTCTAAGAGTGTTTTAATTTCACCTACATTATTATTTATTACTAGACAAGATCGCAACTAGTGTCTTGAAATACATATACTCCATCTTCACTCAAGAACACTGCATTAATTTAAGGTTACAGAGTAAATTATTAAATATTATAACAATAATTCGGTGAAAAAAAGTACTTACCTAACTCTATATAGCGCTTTTTCGTTACATCTTATATTATGTATAATTATTTGAAGAATAAATAGAATATTTAAAAAATTGTGTTAGTTTTTTGTTTACGCTTTAACTCTATTTTTAACTTTTAACGACAATATTATTTGGGTACCTATCAACGCTTTACGAGTGTATATATGATTAAATTATGATGATGATTAAATTATGTACCGGCGTAACTTACGTATGTTTTTTAGGACGACCTCACCGCAGAGGTCTCTATTGTGACCTCGCTGCAATGGGCGGGCGTTGGTAAAGAAGTAGCTTTCAGAAGTGCTAACCTACCCACTTTAAAAAACGTAAACAGTTTAATCCAATACTTCATTTAATTTATGGTAATACTAATGTTAAAAATAGTGTTAATAGTGTTAATTTATCATTTATTTGTTAGTGTTAATAGTGTATTATTTATTATCATTTATTATTATTTATTTATTATCATTTATTAGTGTTAATAGTGTTAATTTATTATATTTAAAAAAAAAAATAGTGTTAATTTATCACTTTTAATTACCTGCACTGTTCGACTTACTTATTACCGGATGCTTCTATGTACAGAACAGTTTGTAGAGTTTCGCCAAATAAAAGTAAACATTGTACTTATGTATTGAAATAATACAGCAGCATCGAACATCTTTTCACTTCTCTCTAATGATAGTTTGTGTAGGAAACTGGTCGTTCTCGACCACCTACCGCCTATCTATTGTGGTTCTATAAATTAAAATTTTTATAGGAGACTTTATAGGATTTTCATGAAAAGACAGTATACCTATCCAAATTGCTTGTATTGTAGGTAAATATTCCATTAATATCACCAGAATATATTTGTACGTATAGATTACAAATATTAAATGTATAGGTAATTAATAAATAATTAAATATTCATGAAAATATATTTAATGATTTCTTATTCGTGTTTTAAATGGTTAAATCACAACCTGTAAAGCCACTGACATGTACGAGTATGAACATATGAACGATTATGAGCTAGTTTAATAATAATAATTTCAAGAACAAAATACATACAAGGTGAGATCTCTACCCTTAGTCTATACGAAAGGGCATTAAATTAGAGACTGGCCAATAAGTAAGCTTGAAAATCGCTATAATTTAATGTTTAATATGCTCTTTAAGCGCTGATGCTTCTGAAATTTATAACGTGTAATTACAGGTAGTGATTAACAAGCGGATTTTTATGAGTTTAATGCACTTACTATAGTCACTACAATTTTATAGCTTTCTAGATCTTTAGAACTTGATTATATGTGTACCGGCTTAACTCACGTACTACTATGTCTTTCGAGATGGTTCGAGTAGTTTCATACCCGTAGGTATGAGATCCGTTCTCATGTGCTTCCGTTGTTTGCAGGGAGATCGCAGCGGAGACTTTTTAGAGCTTTATAAAAATACAAAAAAAATTAAACAAATTTAATACTTATTACCTACATGAAAACATAAAAATAACTCAACAAATTTCATCCAGTTATCAATTATATTCCAGTAGCAGCCAGCATTCTGTTTGACACGCTTTATTCACAGGCTGCCGTAAATAAATTCCTACAGGAACTCTATTGTAGCTTAGGACTCCTGAACGCATCCACATAAAACGTAGAGATCATTCAATATATCAATGTTATGTACATGACAATAATTTAGATAAGTTAAACACTTAAGATTATTGTATTAACAAGAATAGAATAGGTACAGGTAATGCACCATTTTATATATGTACACATGTACACATGAAATACCACGGTTCAAAAACACCTATGCAAACATTACTTACGCCGTCCAGCTAGGTGGAACGACGATATACGCAAAGTGGCTGGCAGTGGTTGGATGCAAAGAGCTGAAGATCGAGCTCAGTGGCGTGCTATTGGAGCGGCCTAGGTTCAGCAGTGGACGGGAATAGGCTTATGATGATGATGATGATGAAACATTACTTATAGAAACTTATTGCTAATCTCAAAAAACTCTTGAATTATTGAAGGATATACCACCAGTTTTAAGTCATGTTCTTTTTATTGGAATAGTTTGATAGATTCGGATTTGTCCAAGGTAAACCGTGACCACCTTTCGGCGGGAGCTCATGTAGGAAGTCGGAGGAGTCCGAAACTACATATTCGAGGTATCAAGAAAAACTATACGTTAGTTAAGCCTGTCGTGTTTTGAACATGTATGTAGATACCTGCTTATGAAACATTTAATAATAAAATATTTCTTCAATGTTTAAGACATAGCTGTTCCTACAAGAGTGGAAAAAAATTTATTCACTCTTTTATATTAAATCCGTTAGAGGATCTACATATGATTTATAGGAACAACTGGATAGCCTCAATAGATCAGCTTATGGCGAATTTTTATTGGAAAGCGTAATATGCAATGTGACTATTAATAATAATAATTACTTATTATGTACGTTATTGTTGTTAATTAATTTAGACCCGCTAAATTGATCGTGTTTTCAAAGGGCGTGAACTTTAATTTAACCCTTTACAATAGCAACATATTTGTGACCAATCGTCTAAAGATCATAAGGTTTATTTGAGGCGCAGATGTCCACTAGTTACATTGCGTACTCATTAAACATTAAACTCTGCAACCTGATTACTACTATTATTAAATATCAACAGTAAATGAAATATAGATAACATTATGTTAATTATGGCTGCAGACAGATGCTGGATGCGACAAGCCGAGGACAGGGAACGATGGCGCTCATTGGGGGAGGCCTATGTCCAGCAGTGGACTGAGATAGGCTGATGATGATGATGATGATGTTAATTAGTAACTAATGTTAAATTAAGCTTAAGTATGAAATTTCCATAATGCTTTTCATTTCCACATATATTTTTCAAAATGTAAAATATATAACGGACAATATTTGCATGCGATTTAAAATACTCTATTCAGAGTAAAACTCGTACTTTTTAAATTTGGAAGTAAAGTGAGACACAAATTCATGCTGAAATAAATTTCACGTTTTAAAGAAGCGATGCGTTGTTCTCCAGATACAAAACTGGCAAGCTCTAGCTAGAGCGCCTAGAGCAAGCTTACGCCTTGGCGCGGCTTATTCACACCGCACCGCACATAAATCTGCGCGGCAACATTATCGTACTTCTAGGCTTTCCTCAATGGCTCGACATATAACGTAGCCTTAAAATGTATGAGACGTTCACTGACTCCTTTTATCATACTTACATATATAACTCATACACAAAATAATGGTTGAAGAGCTGTTATTTTGAAAATATACCACTTGCGAGATATACTTGTGCATCAGCTAGGGTATTTAAAATTTAACATAACAAATGATTACTTATAATTTATTCTAGTATTATACTCGTATAAAATAATTATTTTATAACGAGCAGAATATAGGTACTGTACACATATATTTTATAATCAAATACATATTATAAAATATATCACTCACTATGACAATGTGCTCCTCACCTCCTATTCCGTGGAATGTATAACGTAACTGGCGAAACGTGGGAGAGTACGGCACTCTTCAACCGACTTATATGGGGAATTAGACGCGTGATGTTCCGTTACATAATATACATATTTTACTGCAAAATTTAGCTAAATACTGAATTTCATCGATAATCAGGTCAATTATATTATGCCAATTTCGTTGAAAGACACATTTTTTAATAAGAATTTTCCATTGCTGACAAATTTGTAAATAGCATTGTACGAATCTTAGTATCCAAACTAAACCGTGTGTTCGCGCGCTTGGATTTAAATTAATTGTCCTATAGTATGACTATGAGCAACTTAAATGATTACAGCGACAGATAGGGCCTTCTTTCTTACGCCTTAGAAATGTAGAGGGAATACGGACGGACAGAGTTTAATCCCGGATCGCAATCTGTTAAATCCTCAATGTATTCGTCGTTTCATCTTTGTTGGACCCTCTAGCACGCTTTCGCATCCTGCGGTCCCAGCAGCATAAAATCTAGCAAGCAAGCTCTGGGATAAAATTGAAGTTCTTCAATCCAGTCTAATTTTGACAGACGCAGAAGGGCAATTGATGAAAATAATTGGATCTTGCCGTTTTTTTATATATTTGCTTTGGGTTATTAGTAGAAACAAATAGATCACTGATCTATGCGGCATATTGCCTTATTTCAATACACAGCTCAAAGTACAACATACATTATGTACGAGCATGGTATTTCGAATAGAACTAAACGAGTTAGTTAAGGTTAAGACTAATTTTACTATCCTAAGAAATAACATGAAGCCGTAACACAAATACACAGACGGAAAGCTAGATCTTAATGTAGATAAGTTATAGGAGATTTCTTTCAAATACCGCTAGCAAAGATTGTTGAAAATTCTAATAAGCTCAAGAACCTCAATAGGTTTGTGGAAAATCTTGTTGGGTTATGATCGTTTACTAGAAAGTACAACTTTAGTCTTCTTCACAAAATTTATGAATTTATCAGTGAATTCATTTTTCTGCATCTCCTCAAATGAGTAGGAGCCTAAACGAAAACGTAGCAATTTTTGAATGATAAATTAGAATTATCGATTATTATAATTTTCGGGAACAAATTTAGCCAGATTTCTTAAACTAGTCTATAAAATTTAAAAAGCTTGATTTTTGTACCAAATAAAATGCTTACATGGTAAAATATAGTATATAAGTTAATGTCTACTAAATCATTACTCAGCTCAAACCAGTACTATAGTCATATTCAAATAAACGTAAACACATAGATACTTACATTTAAATTATGAAATAAACATTGGAAAACCGAGTAAATAAACAGACATTACACGGTCCCCACGACACCCACACGTTTTCTAAGCGGGCAGCCAGTCTGAATAACATTTAACCCCTTTGAAATGTAAAAGCATTACGGAATGAAAAAACAGCACTTATGTACCCAGCGACGCTGATAAACCATCTCTCGTACAAAGCGCACAAAGATACAATGCCTCTGAAAGGGTTCAAGAACGCACTTTTAAATTAACAACATACAGAATCATAACGACTCATAATACATTTGTGAAACACACAATTTTCAGCCTTATTAGATCCGTGCAAAGACCGAAAGCGAATCGGAATCGCATGGTGGTGAATTGTGACATAAAATATTAGGAGTCGCCCCGCTGCCGTTAAAATAGGACCGTTTACATTTTTCCTTTTCATGTCATTGTCTCTAGTCGGCAGCGCTTGCAACCGTCACGTCCCAATTTTGAAAAGTGTCGGAACAAAATGGTATTCGCTTTGTGCTTTGCCCCCGCTCCTGACTGGCTGGAGTTCGGTAATTTAGCAGATGCTTCTAACTTTGATGTACCGACTAAAGGAAATGATTGTGGTATGGATATACGAATTGTTTCTTCATAACCTAACCCTTTTAATACAAATAAAATATGAAAATACCGCAGTATCGGCCGTCTCGAACATGATTCGTAATTATTCATACGGCATACCAACGTCAAAAATATCATTCGGGTTACAAGAGAAGTCATAGATACAACGTTCCATCAGCGGTGTCTGGTAACCAAATTGTAACATCACCATGCCGTGTTTACAACTCAACAAAAAAAACCTTTATTACAAAGGAACCGAATTTAAGTTCCAATCGAACTTTGACACATGTCTGCCACCATAAACAATGGAAATTCAAATCATGGTTGCATTCGACAACCGCCGACCTAATGCGATTGTGGTGCCCGCTCTCTCTCTCTTCATCTATAAATAGGAGCCTTTTCTTTCGCTTTTTCTTCACAAAATCTGAGTCGAGATCGACCGATAAGCTATCTCGTGTGAGATGGTCTCAATATCCACAGATGGCCTTGCTCTCGAGTAATCTCTGAGTTCGTCTTGAATATTTTTTTTGCTGAAGCTTCTTTGAAAACCACCCTTTGTACTCTAATAAGGACATTATTTTGACGTGGATCGCGCTGTCGTAATAATGTAAACATAGATTATGTACAGATAAGTAAGACAATCGGAATGACATGAATGTGTTCGTTTTGTTGCTAAAAGCTATGTTCGGCCAAATCGTCAGACGCAGCTGCTTAGATTGTTGGAAACACCTTACTAATACGAATACTTTGTTATACTCGTACACCTTGTACCTACTTGATACTTTGCCATTCGTTAAACACTTGCGGGAAACAGCTAGGCACTGGTCACAGATGTCAGTGAAAGTTATTTATAAATAAATTCCGCCACGAGGTTCCATTACGAATAACTAAAAAATATATAAGATTAGACCTAGTTTGCTGACAGTATTTAAAGCTCCAATAAAACTTGATGAATAGTACCGGACGATAACGATCATTGCTTTTAAAGTACGCTACGACTAATGAAAATGTTACCTATCAAATTTTATATAAACCGATTCTAATCTATTTACTTTATTCATTATTCACTTTACCATAAAATAGTTGGTACGGACTTTTACAGGTGTAGTTATTAATAAATAAACTTAACTACGTATGCCTCGTTAAAAAAATTATCTCATTTAATGGTGAATTGAATGAATAATAAATTTTGCTTTCATAATTTTCACTTTCGCATTTTTCAAGCAAGTTCTAAATTAAAAAAAAATAATGTTCGTTTTACGGTGACTTCGATGACATTCCATTGATTTTAAAGTTCAGTGCAATACTTCCAGGCATAGCTTCAGTCAGAGAATGAAAGGAACGCTTTAATTCCACAGTGCGTTAACTTAAGTAAGCATAATTAAGCTGTGAAGTGGTTATATCGGCTTGAAAACTTTACACCGGCACACGTCACTAAAACGGCGTCTAGATAAGCGACACGTTAGTATTTTGTTCCTTAGTAATTTCAGGTCAAGTTACATTACATGCGATGGCGACTAAACTTTACGACGAAGTGACGATGCGACTAATCGTCAAGTTTAATAATGAAAATAATGCTTCCGGTTTAAGTTTATGAACAATACGTAGAGTTGGTATAAATATTGTTGTATATATTTATTTGTTATTAACTACGTACTACTAAATATATGAATTATTAATGTCACCTCAAATCGCACTTTTATAGAGTCACTCTTAACAATACTTAAATGTTATATAAGTTTCTTACGTTAGTAATAAAAATATACAACTTAAAATGTATGGGAAATTAATAATTATCTTTAATTCTAGCTGTATACATATATCATACACCTAAGGATAATAAAATAAACGTACGTCAATTCGTAGCATTACTGTAGATTATTATTATTATGCATCGATTGCAAGTATATAGTAAATGAATATCTCGAATACAATTGTATATTAATAATTTGTATGAGGGAAATAGCAACATCACAGTCATCATATTTATGCACAATGCATAGTATAATAATAGATTCTACCATACTATATAAGGAATTGTAATAAAACTAGTGAAAAGCGGGAGTAGGTACTATACTCTTCTGCGTGTCCTTTCAGGGGAACACATGCGCGATGTTATGATATTTAACTTAAACTTTTTCGTATTATTTCATCATTTTATCATTCACACTTTAGTATTACATATTTTACTTTGATTAAGTCCACGGTCGCTGACGATATCGTCAGTCGTGAGTCGGATCGTAAGTTCTAAAGGTGCGATACTACATCAATTCCTGAAGCGTTTTTAATTCGAACCCTTGTTTATAAATCTAGTCGTTTGTGATCTGATAAGATTAATAATTATAATGGCCGAGTTTATGGTTCGCGAACGTTATGTGCTGATACCGTACTAGTCTATCCGCCATACGGAGGTAATGGAAGTTGACAGCTAACCAGTTCTGATATAGACTGCAGCGGTGACAAATGGTGGACTGTTGGTATGTTTGTTATTATTTGATTAATAGGAAATGACGATTTTTTGCTACATAAACGATCACGTTTATTAAGAAAGCACTAGCAAGACAGAACTTTTTTCTATTAAGAAAGGACAAAATATGTGAAGGTAATTTAAATTATACATTTATTTACCCTATGGTTATTGTAAATTAATGAATGATTTCATTTTATTTTTAATTTTGGTTAACTGAAATGATATACACGTATCTGTATGGTTTGTATATAAATAAGATAATGTGTTTTTGGTACTTACTCGTATATTATCCCAATTTCAATACTAAAATTCGGCACCAAGATTTTCTCGTCTATGTGCTAATTGCGTCATACATATAAAAACACAATTTTTTTTTCAACCCTTACAATTCCACTGTTGGAATACGGGTCTCCTCTCATATTAACAGGTTAATATATTGAATATATATTTAATACCGGTTTATTTAACACACGGTAGAATGTGCGGGCTATTCCATACGTACATATATAAATATTTCATCCGGGACAAGATCACATATCCATCTATTTGTACCACGTTGCAATTATTAGCGAAACAAATTAGTGGTCGGTCTGAAGGGTGTTATTGCCAGCCTACGTGTATAGTAAAGACGAACATCTCAGTACTCAGTAGTAACACATGTATGATAAGCCTCGCAAAGTATTATAGTTGGATGTGAAGCTCTGAAGATCGAGCTAAGTGGTGTAGCGTGTACTATTGGAGAGACCTATGTCCAGCAGTGGACGATGACGGGCTGATTATGATGATAAGCCTTGAATAGGACATATACTAGCAGCACTCATGTAACATATGCTAACCGAAACAATTTAAATCTACATTCATATTTTAATGAATATTTCAATCCCCTTGCGAAAAAATGTTTGCGAAATATGTATAGGTAAGAAGTAGGTATATCCAACACTGATCAATGGCGATTTGACTCGCGCCAAATGACTGAGTCACGCGCAAGATGGCCGCCCCAGGCCTTGCATTTAACACTGTTCTTGTATCTGATATATTTGTAGAAAACTATATACCTACATTTTTAACAAATAATAAGCGTTTTCCGCAACCCGCACTGGTACAGCGACCATATTCCAGGTCTTGTACAATTTTGGTGCACCGGTCAGTGCCCAACAGTGGATTGTGAATAAGGTTATGTCACGAAAGTTTTAGCTCCATTATGGAATATAATTACTTCTGAAAAACATCAGTTCTTTGATCTGCCGTTTTCAAACTGAAATAATTATCTTACATAGCCCTGTGTATTCATTTGTGTTATAACATAACATAACGCTGTTACTTTGGTTAAATCAATAATCCAATATGTGTCCGCGTGCTTATTACAAAAAATCAGCATTTTAAGTTACTATGTTATAATTTCATACACCAAATCGATCACTAACCAAACACACAATTTATACATTTTCACATTTTTAAACCTGCACATTTTGTGTTACTGGCTGACTTCCATAATATTCACTTTTATAAAAAGAATTATTCAAAAACAAAACAAAAAACAAACGCTAAAGGTGGTATTCAATAATAAAACAGAAGCATAATAAATTAGGTGGCGTGGCGGCCGGCGGCGAGTGAAAGTACGATAGCCGTTGCAATGTTTAGGTCCATTCCTTGCATTCAAGGACCTAAACACGTAAAAATAGGTATGTTTTTAATAATCACACACAAACACACACACCTTTCATACCTTAACACTTCGCAACCATGATGGATTGCACGATAGTGAATATTTAAATAACTTGTTAGGCATTTCTCACGAAAGCGACGACGTCG
>DWEC01001610.1:0-13039 GCA_018245735.1 Microceris miodesmiata | reverse complement strand
AAACAGAGGAGGTTTCATTGTACCTATCAATAGCCCAGTACACAAACATTTGACTAATACCAAGCGTATGGAGGATTTTAAAAATTGCATTTGGCACCATGCCTGCTTTATGTAGTGCAATCACAATGAACAATCATTTAAAATGACAGATTCCAAATTCAAAAGTATTTTTTTATTCTTAATTATAACAGTATTTATGGCCAGACTAAGTATATATGATGATATAATGGATTGCAGCTTTCACACGACACTAAGTTTGGAAAATTACTACCCAATGACCACGTGGGAACTGGAATGTCATAGGTAACGATGACCCCTCACCATCAGATAGGGCGTTTACCTGTTTTCCATACATTTCAGTATAGTCAATTATAACCTCCCCAACAGATCACCAGTAACTCCAGTGCCATTGGTCCACTCGCTGAACTTAAACGGCGGCGGGGATGTGGCGATGCTGGAGCTAGCCGGTGACAACTTCACGCCATCGCTGCAGGTGTGGTTCGGGGACGTGGAGGCGGAGACCATGTACCGGTGCGCGGAGTCCATGCTGTGTGTGGTACCCGACATATCGCAGTTCCGCGGCCAGTGGCTGTGGGTGCGACAGCCCACGCAGGTGAGAATAGTTTTTGTGCTTTCGTGCTAGCGTAAGTCGTGAAATTCGCGGAGACAGTGATCATAGAGTCTACTGACATGCAGACCATAGTGTTCGTAAAGGGAATACAGAAGATTTTTTGGTGTTACAGTTAATGGACAGTAATCACAATTTTATCAGTATAAGATGATAACTATGAATCTGATGTACATGAGAGCAAGATAAATGCGTAATATGCTTATAATTGAATAACCGGACTCTAAATGGTGTATAACGACACCTCGAAGTTCTAGTGTCGGTGATTGTCGGCTGAGGTCAGACATACATACATATACAGTATCTGCTGAAATGAAAACCTTTAAAGGTTTTCATTTCAGCAGTTATTTTATATTTTCTTTATTGCATAACATGACTTAAACAAAATGGCGGCGAGCCGAACGGAAGAATAGGTACTATGTATGCTAACACACAACTGCATTTGGCGCTCGTCGCGCAGCCCACAGCATATGGCTAAAGAGAGAGCTCTAAACTCCCTAAGTTTTATTACATTTGCCGATTATTAGGGCGCTTACGAAGTTAGGAAGATCAAGACGACTCGATTGTCGTAAATCGAGACTCTTATTCCCTAAGACTTCCTATACCGCCTTGAATTAGTGTAAATGCCCTTCATAGCGTGTGATACTTATTAAGTACCCTTGTACACACAAACTCATTATAAGATAATTAGAAAGATTGATGAAAGCTTTTTTCATAAACACGACAACGATACGAAATGAATGTAACGTATATTATCCGCTTAGAAAAGGCATAATGGAATAAACATTTTATTTTTTTTACTAATGATGCCAAGATATTGAACATTAAGCTGTATAGGTTTTATTCTGAACCAATTTTTTGTATAAGATTCCTAGATACGTGTTAAATACTGTGTTTACAACAATTGTTTAAAGAATAGTGCATGACAGTATCTTCGGAACATCATGCGGAGTTAAAATTAAAAAAGCTTTCCCTCCGCTTCAGGTGCCGGTGTCTCTAGTTCGGAACGACGGCATCATATACGCGACGGGTCTCACGTTTACGTACACGCCGGAGCCGGGCCCGCGACCTGTGTGCCCGCCCGTGGACGACGTGATGCGGCCCGAGCCCGCCGCGCCCTGGCACCACGACGCGCACAACAGCCACCGCCTGCCCGACAACACGCTGCAGTAGCCCACGACAGGCTGGAGGCTACATTCCACGTGTGGTTGTATCTACACACGTTGTGGACGCGATAATCCAAAGATGAATATAATTGATGTGATGTTACCCGCGCGAGCGAGTCCGGGCCAAGTCCATAGTGTTAGCGAACTGTGCGTATCGCGTGGAGCGCTGTCGAGCCAGCGGTGAGTGATTTGGACGCATTTGTGTTGATTCGATTGTGCCTCGTGTCTACTTATTATAACACCGTCCTCAGCACCCAATGTTGTGTTATTGAATATAAATATGTATTATACGATATCATTTGATATGTAGCGCGTTTAGCGCTGAAGTGCCGGCTGTAATAAAAAAACTGTCGTTTTTACTTTGGAACGCAATTAATTAGGCTTGATGCGCTTTATTGTCTGTTAAAGACGTCAATGTTAAATTGCTTACACGACTCGCAAGCAGTCGTCATGATTATTGTATAACGAAGTTAAAAAAAAAATCCAATTAAAAGTAGGATGAAAGGATAAATTTATTTGGCAATCGGTGCTCTCTGCCTAACCTATACGGGATCTGTTCGCACCATTTATTAATAATTGCATTAATTGCTTTTCATTTTCTATATATCAATTGAAGGATCAAGGCGTTGTTGTAATAAGAAGATGAGATAAGAAGAAATGGTGATACGAGTGATAAAAGTATTCTTAAATCGCTTTGTTTTGTGGTAACCCTACACTGCACTACGGTGATCGCAAAGCGTAATTATAAAACATGAATTTATTTTTTAAAGTTCGTGAGTTTTGTGCCTAAAATAATAATTATACATACTTATATATATAACTACATTTATTCTCGAGATTATGACACCAAATTGCTATTAAATAGACTAATATTATAGCACCTTTCAGTGATAGCAGTCTCTTTGTGTAGGTGGTGCGAATTAAAAAACATAAAGAACTAATATCCCAATAAACTATTTTTAATTTCGTCTAAGCTTTATGTAAATTAATTACAGGATCAAATATGAATAATATTTATACTTGTATGAGCGTAGTGATTTTTTACGTCATTTCTAAAGTCACGTCCACATATACGTGGAACAGTTTAAAATGGGTAGTGCATACTCCTGTTTAGTGACTGTCTTATTAATTTTCATACCAATGTATTGATAAATTAATCTTTTCACCAATCAGATGTATCGTTCCTGGATGGTCATAAACAAAGGCAGATACAAAAAATAGTGTTTTCTCACAAACAGATCTCTCTCCGCTCTGACGTTTGTTTCTTTGGGGCCAAATAGCTGTAATCCATGACGAGTCATTGTTTTTAAATGCAATATTCACACTAGTACCGTAAGTTAAATATGTCTCGGTTTTGATGGGTAACGCAAATAAAATGTTTATAATTTGTTTATAATTTGACGTATGTGAGAATGTTTTGAGATTAACGCCGCTGTCCACTTATTTGTATTCGAATTTCGAATTTAAACTTCGAAGTATTCTTCTTGATTATTGTTGATCATAAATTTTACTTTTAAGTGTGTATTTCAATGCGGTGTTTATTCCTTTTTTAATTATCGTTTTAAAATATCACGTTTATAACATTTTGTGTCTGCTGTCGAAGCTTGTCTGAAAGCAATTGAGCAATTTTTACGCCAGTAATCGAGTTCAACTGTACGATTTTTTTTCATATACATGAGCTATATGTGTTAGTCAAAGCTGAATTATTCTGGATTGTCATGAGTAACCACTTTTATGATATATGTGTATTATCGGTTGAAGATGTTCCAGTTTACCCTGGCTAATGTCTAATTACATTCGGTAATGACTTACGTCAATTTGGTAATGACTAATGTCAATTCGGTAATGACTGATGTCGCATTATCTGCGGGCCCACGTCCCGCGACTATCTCTGTACGATTGTATGTATGTTTACCGAGATTTTAATGAACAATTAGATAAATAGTTAGACTTAGTCCATAGTACACTATTATTGTATGATTTGTGTTTTGTTCTTCGTAATGAAAAATCGATATGAAATTATCTATTTATTTTAAAGCGAATCAAATTTTGTGAAATGTGTAAACTATTTGGGTTATGTGTTTTTGACGATTCGATTGTAAGTATACATATAATTATTATGAAATATTTATGTGAAGTGTGATTATTCAAACATTCCACGTGGGAAGTGTAATAAGAAGTACAAAAAAAATTAATATTTTTGTAGCGAAATTACGTGATGATTTTAATGGAATTGTCGGTAAATAAATACGGTAGCCGCAGTATTGAAATGTGTCTAGTATAAAATACCGTAGTATGAAAGTGGTCAATTTGTATGGATTATAAGAGAATATGTATATTGGTTGAAAGAAAATTTTACTCGCGCATTTTTATCGTTTTACCTTTGGTATGTCTACAACATGAAACACGGTCATGTTTGAGAAGCGACTGCTGCTCGCTAGTGCTTAAATAATTTAACATTGTATTGAATTTTGTACAACGAATACCCATGTGATGGAGCAGTCGTTCTAAAAGATGAATATTTTAATAAAACTGAATTTAGATAACATAGCTTTTTATTCTTGAATCCACCTTAATACACCCGCAATACTCTTACAAAGTAGCTCGTACATGTCAATTGTAGGTAATTTTCAATATACCTAGCAACGCGGTACAAATAAATACGATATAAAAACTAAAATCCCACACTGTTTTTCAGAGAGACGCGATTCGATGAGCGCTTTAATTAAATTAAAAACTGGTGGGTCAAGTGTAATTAGCTGATTATGAATCAGAGTTAATCGGGGAATCAATGCTGAGAGTGTGGGAACGTCTTCAAAAAGTCTTCACATGATAATAGCGAGTCTTCCCCTACATACCGTTCCGCGCCGATGGCCTCACCTCGCGTAATTATCACAGCTTTATAGCCATCAGCCATTGTTCCAGCCGAGATTCGGTTTATAAATGTTATATTTATGACATGTGAACAAACAATTCGCTACATGATTCAAGGAAATTTTATGCAAATATTTCGGCGTCCTCCTGCGGCTAGTTGTCTACGGTCATCTATTATCTGTGTGGGAAATTGATTTTTGTAGCTGATGCGTGCTTTTCTTCTACGATTTTCTTATTTTGACTAACTTCATTAACTTTGCTTTTTAATGGACGATCGCTATAAAATATAGGATTTGCTTCGCAAGTTCACGGTTCATTTAAGACGTTAACAATCCGACCTTTCAATCTCAACCGTCTATGTAAAGAAAACTACGTACTCATAAACATTGTATTTCTGTCTTCCCATGTTAATTTAAAATTTCCAAATGGCGTCATTCCGATAGAGATGGTAATACTTGATAATTGAATGAAAAATTCAAATCAATCATCATTGAAAGGAGGTAAAACTGGATTTCCAAGTAGAATGTAATATATATATTTCATTGCGTTAAATTCTATGCAATAAGTGACGCCCTCCTGACGACAGAAGGACTTAATTATATAGACGGTAATAATATTCAAACATGCAATATCATAAAAACTGATAGCTGTAAACTGTAGCAATGGATTTTCCGTATCCTGCTTCATTCATCCGTTCATTGTAATAGAATGAAAAGGACCGACGGAATGTATGTGCGCATTGTGACATCACACATGTCATCAGTAAAAACTAAACTGACGAAATTCACTGTATTTTTTTAGTTTAGTCATCTCGTGTTTTCCTTTAATTTCATTCGTTCAACAGTGTAGATTAAATGAATTTTATTAATAACTTTGTATTGTTTCAATTATCTGTTTATCTACCGAATGTGTTTATTTAGCTGTTGTTGGTTCGTTGATTGCTTTTTTATCGTTCATTATTTAAAAATCTCAATTGAATTTAAATGCGATACAATTACATAATTAAAGTATCACCAGTAGCTGTCAATGTAATCAGCGTGACAGTCGTCATTAGACACAAATCCGTGACGTAAAAAACGATGACGCGAATGATGTGCACGTAATAGCCATTCATTCATGAATGATGAAAAAACTTCGATTATGAAGAAATGTAGGATCTGATACATCCTGGTAGGTAATTAGGGAAAACTGACAATTTGAATGAGAATTTCCAGCATTTTTTAAAATCTTAGATACATCCTTTCTGAAGACAGGCATACCCGGAAGCAACGCTGGTCATTTACCCGCACTAATTAAGCATAGACCGATTATATCTATGTGAGGTCTGTGAGAAAGCAATGTGCACACAATTGAATCATTGTCTATGCTTTTTGTATTCCGCGCCAACTTGATATATGGGGCCGAGATATGCAGAGTGTGAGAAAAGTTCAGCCGTGCTCGTGTTTTCCAACATGTCATCTTTGGTCGTGGGAACTAGAAATAGCGTTCTAGTGAGCTATCACAGTGCAGTAGCAGTACTTGGTAGTTCTGGTAAAAGGTCTGTATTTGGAACTATCGAAAGACAATTAAAATAAAATCGTATTATACAATTTAAAAATATTGTTACGGTGCCAGTCCTGTCTTTGGTTGGAATGTAAGCAAAATTGTAAATAAATAAATACTTCTTGCAGGGCTGTACGATCCATAATGATTTTTTGGAACTATTAAAAAGCAAATACTTAGAAATGAATTTAAACTACATACTCTTATTAATATCATGGTGAACGCTTGGAGTAAATACCAAGTAGGCTATTAATTTCCCATTCGGATTAGTGTCGATGCTGGGTTTATAAATACATATTGACATATATGATATCTTGACACATCTGTTTAATTACCACGTAACTTATGTGACTATGAAATACACGACTGACTCATATGTTCCTATAAGTGAACTTCATATGACCTGTAATATTCTTTACGAGTTATCTTTGCAGTCTATTGTTAATAGCAAAATGTTGTCAGTGTAATTATTACCTTTGGTAAGAAGGTACCTAAGAAGAACGTACCGTGGTACTTGGAGACGTAATTACAGAATGTTAAGTAAAACGTTTTCCATTCTCTTCTGTCTTTAGCGACATGTCGACGAAATATTTGGGTCTTGTGACTAGTCTTTGGGTAGAATATTTACTACTTATTTATTTTAGACGTTGCTACTTCACCAGCAAACAAGTAATAGATGACTAGAGTACAGAATTGAAATAGAAAACAGACTTGTGATTTCTGCCGCGCAATGTATTACTGTTTGAATATACACACCTACCTCACTTTTTGGAGACCCTTATCACCTCAAGCTAACAAAATTAGAACATCTACGACTTATTTTTAGCAAATAATCCAAAACAGAGACAATAGAGAAATTATGACGCTTGTCAGGAGGCACACTGATATGGATAACCCTGAGGGATGCCACAGCTTGAGTGGGACCGAGATTAAAAGGAATCAATAGGTTTTGTAATGTAATTTTGTTATGTGGGAGGGCCCGTATAGTGATGGGAGGGTAGGCATTATAACCAATTCAATTTTTTTGTTGTCGCAGTTTTGTTGTGTCTGTATAATTGAGAATCAGGATGTCATGATTTTAATTGTAATAATAAATATCACTTTGTCCGTCCGCTGTGGAAGCGATTTTAACGTCAAGATTACCATCCTACAAAGCGATTAAGATTATTTCCCCTAGAGTTGACTAAGAGATCATTGTTATACTCATAATCACATATCAAGTGTTTGAACGCAAATTGAACAGTGACTGGACGTTTTATTTTGTGCTGCAGTAAAAAAGATCATTATATTATATTTTTTACTGTATAGCACTAATGAACAAATACAAAAGCCAACTTAGGTACATATGTACTCATTGGAAACCAAATTTGTGCAGGAGTCCCTCGCGTTGTTTGCTCTAAAAACAACTGGAAGCCTTACCTTGAGCCCTAAGGTGAACGAATGTTATGCCGAGACTGAAATAGATGCACCGGAAAAATTGTATACTACTTAGTTCTGATAACAATTTTAAATAAAATGACTTTGTATAAATGATGTACCTACGCAAATGTTTCATTCGTCGTAATTTCGCTACAATAGGCGCCGACATAATTTCATTCTTAGAAAAACAATTTCTGTAACGACTCTGCTTGCCCGCAGCTGAGCAACCATTGTTTTACTAGAAGAAAAGTTGCAATTTATTACTTTAATTGGACATCTGTTAGATAATTGCAATAACGTTGTCGTTTTTATTGTGATTTTTTACATAATATGAGGAAGAAGAAAATGAACTTTCAAGCCAACTCATTTAGATTCCGAATTTATATGCTTAGGGTAGATGTAGTAGGTAGATGTTTGATGACAACTGCAATGAAAAGAATGTCTAGCTTATGGAGCTTTGCGAACTATTAATTGTTCAGCTAAAGATTTAGGGGAGCCTTCGAGGTCCTACCATCTTCAATTGCTACCAGATTGGTTTATACTGATTAAAATGATGTAACTATTAAACACCAGGCCACTTTGGTAATAAATCATTTTTCATGTAAGTAAATTAATTCACGTTCTGGTCTGGTGGGTTTCAACGAATTGTTAATAATTACAGAATTTCAGTGCTATTGTCACGCACGCTGTAATTTAAAATGCCGAAGAAATATCTAAACATGCTAACCCTAGAGCGCTTAGTCATGTAAAGTTGGTTGACACTGGCGCAGCGGCGTGTTGTCCAGACAATTGCGCCCAAAATTGCTGGGTTTAGTATGAGAAATCAGACACGAAATTGCTCTAAACACTCATATTCTTGATGTTAGATAAATGACTTCCTGCTGTTCGCTACAATAGAGGCATCATTATTCGTCGCGATGCAAGAATAAAGCGAGCTGCCGTGGGAGTCTCTCACGACTTTATTGCGGATATATATTTTTTGTTTGTTCTAATTAACAGTTTTTGTAACCAGCCCGCTTTTACCTTAATTATTCGAATGTGGGCCGCCATTTTAGCTGAAGTTTTATTTTATGTCAAAACTGTAAGTGCTCTCGATTCTGCAGTAAAATGTTGTACCGTTGATCCGGGCTGATCGGCGTGAGAAGTTTCAGATTTTATAATAGCTTAATTATTACCAGCTGTTTTTGCTGCAGAGCTTAAATTTATTTATACGTAAATACATAAATCAAATATAATGATGTTAAACAACATCTTTTTATATCTTCGGAATGGGACATTTTCAAAAAATATTCTTTAATCATGTTTATACAAGATTTTAAGTATGCAAGCAACATTCTCTCCTTGCCCAATGATAACCGAGTTCTTAAGCCACTCCCTGAAACAATTCGTTTATCTTGAGCATCCCAAGCTCGTAACTGTAAAATCTCAGTCCTTCAACTGTCACGAGAAGAGAACTATAAAGATCTGCCTCACCTGTGCACTACTGAGCGAATTGAAAGGAATAATTGTATTTAATGCACGGTCTACCTGTGTACATAAATATCGCCAATCCAATTGTATTGTAATTTTTTAATTAGTTCCCCAAGAGTACATTATTCATTCATTCATTCCTGTGCAATCTAAGGGGACTTAGGTGTAATCGAAAATTCGATGAATAACAACCGGGTCTAATATCACGAAGATATTCACGTTATGTTCCTATTTTCTTAAGACAATCGATTGTGGCTTTTGGGAACCAACGATTTTACTGTAATCATAATATCCTAAGCAGATTGAATATGAGTGACGTAAGCATTTCATTCTATTATCATATTATCTATCTATCATATGTCTTAACAATTATCATTTAAAAAAAACTTAAATACACTTTTTGTATATACATAAGTACGAATAAATAAAATATTTTAAATATTTATATCCCACATTAACCAACCACATTAAATATCGTGACTATAACAGTTCTAATGCTACGATTTAAAAAGGTTGTGAAATGACAAACTGAAATCTTTCAGTGTTAAGTAAGGCAATATTTTAAGCTCATAAAGGGTAGGTAGAAACAGCGTACGAAATAAAACACACAAAATCATTTGTGACTCATGTTTACAACCACTCACAAATGCAACTTTTGACTTTAAAGCGATAAAACAAAAGAAAATTGTCTCCGAAATCATGGCATAACATCGATAATTTTACACATACCTTAGCTATTAGAAATAAATACATCGCAGATTGTAACGCGGCTGAGATACATTCTTAAAGTCAGCTTGTAACGTCACGGCTGTAAGCCCCGAAAGGGTAGGCAGAGAATTGTAGTACACTCCCATGTTCCCCAGTTACGATCTCCATATTTTGTAAAAACATATTTTATTAGGCTAGTTGGTCTCGTGGGTTGCCAGGAGGGAGCTGTGACGTTACTAATTAGTGTTGCCAACTGTACACTATTACATTCATTACTCGTTCACTTTACAACATAAAAAAATAAATTTTCGCATACCTAAAACAACTTGCATTATATATTAGACTATTTATCTGATACATAGCTATTTATAGCTGAGGTTAAACAATTTCATTTGTGAACACGCAATAAATGTAACGTAAGAATCGCTTATACACCAGATGGATTAAAATACACTATATCACTTAAGTACTTATGTATGTATATATGTTGAGACTTCGACCGACAACCTGTTTATATGATAAGTTTTAACCAAATAATAACGACTCACAGTTAGCGTGACTATAAGAGCCCTTCCAAGTACCCAGCTCGGAGAGCAGAGCAGATTTTGATTGCATTTAAAATTGAACTTTCACACGTTTTAACAAAGTCTATTTTTACATTTCAACTGCTTCTCTCTTCTTAGCATAACACAACTGCAATAAATCTTGTAAAATTTACAATTTTGCCCAGAAACTATCTTCTTGCTATGAAACTATTGACATAATAATCTACATTATTCAAAGTGTGCTAAATTTGTATTTTAAATGTGATCAAAATCTGCTTTGCTCTTCAACCCGGTATGTGAAAGGATTCCAAAACTATTCAATTCATCCATTTCCTATAAATGATCGGGTTAATATAAGTTACAAGGCCCTTACTAACGAATAGCGATTAGTCCCAAACTCTTTAATCTATATGTATAAAATAACGGTACCTTACAATGTATAATATAAATAGTTTTAATAACAGATCTTTTTAATTCAAGCCCGACGAGGCATACGAGTACATATGTGCATGTATCGGGGTGTTTCTCGATACATCGTAATCTCGTCGATTCGATTCTATATCGATTATAGAAGCGATTTATAACAATTATATCATCATTTTCATAGACACGACAATTAATCTTAATAGTAACGCATGCACATAAAAGTCGTCACAGACGGAGCTATAATATGCTATAATATATATTGTAGGAAGGCTTATGATGATATAATACAATATATTTTCTATAGTAACGCTCGAGTTACTGGACGCGTAGCTATAATATATAACTTTGTTACTTCGTCAAAATGTGAACAGATATAATAGCAAGACATATCTCGGTATAGCCCAACACATTATTGCGCAGATAATGACCGTAAAGATATATATTAAAGCATAGTACTGTCTGTGGTAGTTTGCTACAAAGTTATAGCATAACATATTAATACATATTATAGCTGCATCTGTAACGCCTTTAAACCATATTACTCAGATAAATATAATTTTCAAATTCAACCATTAGTGGATAATTCTCTATTACTGTTTCAAAATAGTAACATCAACCATTGTACTCAATAATTTGAATTTTCTTCGACTTAAAACAGTAAAATATTATATCAAACAATATATATGAGGATGTCGCTTAGTTTTGAATAAATCGTTTCTGTGGACGGAGTTCAATAATAGGTTCCGTTTTAATAACGGTTACCAATTCGTTTCAATTAATCTCCCGTAGACTAAGACGTAAAGTTGCAATGGTACACTTGCTTTTATTACTATTATATAATCAACACGCCAGGTCCCATACGGGGTAGGCTGAGAGCACGATCTCTAACTTTACAGACCTGCCATGATTCTTCTACTTTACACTCTTGACTGCATATTTTGTGATGTAGTACAAAGTAGTATTATTTCTATAAAAAAAACGCAAACGTGTTACAAATACAAGCTTTGATTAAGTTTAGTTTATCTTTGATTAGTTGGTTTGCGACACACTTTGCGTACACAGCAAGCACCTTATGACGTCTAAATATGTTTAAAATGTAAATGTAAAAGTCTATATGTCGACATTTTCTATGCCGCCAATGTTTAAGCTGATAATATTGGCAAAGTCAATGCGAACTATCAATTGCTAGAAATTAGTCAAAATTTCAACTGTTATGTTGGCACTGCTGTTGGATTGGTACCTGATATAACGGAATGTGTCTTAGAAGACACTCGAAAGTTCTAGTTTTCGACTTTACTAATCATAAATATGATGTGTTAAACAACACTGGAATCTTTTGGTAAGGAGACTAAAGTGGTCATCAATTCAAAATGTATGACCATTTTTGTAATTATTTCAAGCAATACTCAAAGTGTTCTGCACTGAATTTGCTATTACGGGCGGCAGTCGATATAACTTTTAACTTTATTTTAAATGGACAATTCAAATCGTCCCAACGTTGAGCACAGATAAATCATTTGACACGCATAGACCTCTGCTTGTTCATATTGGTAAGCATGAGGGAGATGTAGGAGGTGAGCAGGTCGTCCATCTTGTAGCCGAGCGACGTCTCGCAGAGCAACTTGGAGCCGCGGACCAGGTTCCCGATGGTCATGTGGAAGTACGTGTTGCCGGAAGACCAGTTGGAGATCCTCGTGAACGGGTGAGTGACCAGGATGTCCTGGAATTCCAATGTGATTTTATAGATAACATAGTTTGTAGTAATACTCATTTATTCTCTCATTGTTCCACTTTTGGAGCTGTTTTCTCTAATAATAAGAAGGCTAGAGTATGCCCCGTTGGCTAATTTGCAGGTTGGCACATTGACACCACTTCAATTAATAATAATAAAATTTTAGAAATAAATGGCTCCGATCAGTAAAACTAAATAACTTTTTTTGCTTGGAAACTTTTCTCAGTTCGCCCCACACATAAATATTCACATTACACCAGATAATATCAGCTTGTGTTCTTAATATATTCACCTACTCCATATGTACAGCATTAGATTACATCGTGTCATACCAGAATAGGAACTTGAGTCATTGATGAAGTGGGACATAGACGTCTGTCGTTTGTGAAATCAAAAATATGTACATAGTATAAAAGCATATATTTAGAGTGCAGTTAAAAAATAATATATTATGAATTTTATCTGAATCTATCCTCTGGCACGGTACCATTTTTTTATAAAAATAATAATAAATAATAATCGACCCATT
>DWEC01001609.1:0-13041 GCA_018245735.1 Microceris miodesmiata | reverse complement strand
TATATATATCTATATAGACGAATATACCATATACCAGACGAATAGGCGGCCAAATGTTGTATTTCGGAAGTGCATTTATCTGTGTGTTTAGCCAACGCTATGTACAATATTTACGCTCGCTATTATTTGTTGAAGTTGTTATCCAGAACTTTATCAACTTTTCGTTTCAATTCACCACAAGAGAAGGACTATGAAAGTAAGCGAGAGGTAAAGTAGTATCATGGAAACATACTACTGAATCCTCATTCCACATTCAGCTGTACAGTGGTGTGTACGCTTTCTGTTGATGAAACAAAACACCCTTGTTAGGTTCTGGTTGCCTAGTATTTGCCATCGAAGTTTTCTGTCATCTCGAAGATGCCAATGACCCGGAGAAATGAGTTGAAATGGTGATGTGTGAAAAGCGAACTTTTTTACCCCAACACCTATGTACAAAATGAAACATTACAAAATAGAAAATAGTGAATTTAAATTTGAAACATTTAAATGACAGGTGCTATAAATAATGCTTATAATTGTTAGAGGGTATATAAGTTATCTTCATAATTATGAACACAACGCAAATACAAAATTAATATTTTGTTTAAAGTCTTTCTACACATATAGTAACAAGTGATTTGGTATAATCATTAAGAACAATAAAGTATAACTTAATGGTGTTCAAAAATCTAATTAGTATCTATAATTGATCAAAATTAGTAAACACTTAAAACGTAAGGCATGAATTGTTTTATTCTTTACAGATTAACTTGTTATTGCGAAATTCCACACCCTATACAACGACCACGCGAGAAACCACTTTCGTTCTCTATTTAATGTACTTTCTTAAGTTTATGTGGACCTGGTAGCAGCATTTGCAGATTGGATCAATATTTTTGCATCTGCGCAATATGATTTAGTTTTAACGTGTCCATTGAAACTGATTTTTTTAAACATTGCAAATTACAAAATGAGATCTATTTATCAAATAAATTTGGACCAATTTATAAAAACCATAAGATTAATTTATAAAAAACTAGGCAAAAGATGTATCTACTTTTGTTTTTTACATAATATTCTCTTAACGACACTTTTTCATTTGAAGTCTCTTCTGCCAACCAGACTCAGCTAAAAAAACACGGCGTAGCAAAATGTAAACCTCCTCTAACTTATCTACGTTGCGCCAATATATAGCTACATTTTCCCTCGCAATACTAGGGTTCCAGAAATTGTAAGAAGGTTTAAACGTCACGATTTCCTGTCATCTCTAATGAAACATACGTTTTTCCTACAAGTGAAAATGAGACAGAGTCTGGCCAATGGGAATCGAACACATTTTCTCCTCTACTCTATTAACTAGCCCCTTCTCGTTTTCCATGCGCATGTCCGTTAGCACCCCAAGGGGATGAGAAAGAGATGAAAAAGGCGACGTACAATATTGAGGTAGGACACGCAGAAAGTTCTGATCACGGCGAGTTGCTTTCCTTTATATTATTGTATCAAACGAAAACGTTAATATAATTAATATTGTCAGGAATTAAAAGTGTGTTTAATTACTAACAGTAACGTGTGTAACAACATTCAAAATAAATATAAATTTAACGTGTTTATCCGAAAACCTTAAGCAGCGTCAGCATGATATTCGTTCAAATTAACTATGACTCCTGCTGAATTCTGCAACCCTAGTAGCGATACGGACAAAATATGCCGTTTCGTATTTACATGCGGATATATATATCCGTGAAACGGACGGTCGCTCGAGGCAAATAATTTACGCAATATTTTTTTATACGGCATTATGTAGACATTTGGCATTTAATATTTTTTATTTCGTAATAATAATAATAATAATTTTATAGCTTTAATTAAGAAATTGTGCAAGGAAAAAAAACATCTTGAAAGTATCTATACAATAAACTATAGTTACAAAGAATGACTTATTTTAATGATTAGGTTTGCGAGCAAATTACAAAATAAAGAAACAAATATTTAATCAGTTTTGTTTATTAAGTATATGGAAGTAGATGAATAAAAAAATTATTAAAAATTTATCAATTTTTTTACGTTTTTACATTATTTATTTAAGTTGTTTACATAGTATTCAATTCTCAGTTTGTTTTCCGCTATTCGAGATGCATACGCCTCTTGTTCTCGAATACTACTTTCTTCATTATACTTTGCTATCCGAGTAATTGGTATCGTAGTTTTCTATTAGCTCTTCTGTTATGTCAATAACAAAAATACATCCAACCAATAAAAAGGTCCATAATTAATTCATATTAAATGCGGTATGTGAACCTATTATGATGAGCATCATAAGAATGGAAAACGAATCATACTGTACTTGGTTGCAATCATTTTTTTACATTCTTTTACGATTTTCCTGGTATCCCGTCTTGGAGAACTGAAATTTACTTTAACAGACGGTTCCGGTGTGGGTTAGCGGAGATAGATTGTACTGAAAACATTATAACCATAATTTAATTACCCATTAACAATGTACAACAATACTTTTTATCCTTAAATTTACTTAATCGCTTAATTTAATTTACTTCATCTTTCTTTAAACATTCATGAAATTACAGATAAAAGGTTGGTATTTATTTGCCTAAGCTTAAATACATCATTGTAGCATATTTATTGTAATAATTAACACATATACCGTAAAGAGACAGCAAAGAATATAATTATAAGAAACAACACAGAAGTATTGGAGCGGTTTGCTAGTTATGATAAACCATTTTACTACATTTAATTCATTCGATATGCACGTGCCTGCTTAAAGCACTTTCGTTTTCTACTTTGTCAACATCCTTAGATTTCTGTGGACCTGGTAGAAGCTTTCGCTTTTCCAATCAATATTTTAGCATCTGCGCAATTCGGTAGATATAGAACGGACTCTTTCATTGGCCCTACCTTATCGTATCTGTTTGTATTCGTATAATACAACTAAAGATAGCGGGAAAAGTAAATCCTGAAAGAAAGGTAACCTGATCAGTGATCTCAATCTATATCTAAAGTTACTTTAATAGTTATAAGCTTTATTATATATAAGCTGCCACTTATTCCGTTCGCAAGAAAAGCGCAATGGATGCTCTCCTTCAATACCGACAAAGCATTGGCCACTCCTCGCGTCTTGCAAATATCCATAGGCGACGGTGATCACATATCAGCAGTTGGCCCGTCTGCCTATTTGATAAGCTAAATATATAAAATTGAGAACCGAGTTTTTATGGAACGTGCATTTATAAATTTGGAGTGTCTCCGTTTATACCTTTTTTGTCAAACTATCCTATCCGTTGAGAATCGAAGTTTTCTGTCAAGTCTACGATGTTGTTTACTATTTAACATACAAATACAAACAAAAAAACATATACAAAAATGGATCCCTTGACAGCCTTGCTGGTCGAGTGATGGCAAGCGCGACTGCCGACCGGGAGGTCCTGTATTCAAATCCCGAGACGCGTAGTATTGGACTTTTTTAATTTAGAATTTCTAGCAGTGACTCGAAGTCTGGATCTGTTGCCCGGTGTATGGCAATAGGCTCACCACCTAACCTTTAGGACGTAAACGTAACTGATGAAATGTGGGGGTTCACTATACTGCTCTGCCTACCTCTTCGGGGATTACAGGTGTGATAATGTTACGGATTCCTTGAACAAAAGAGTATAGGTGTGATCATTCTTCACATTAAATAACTAAATAAAATAAATTTATTTAAAAAATATTCGAACCTAAACAAGTTTTCTCGAACTTTTTATTATAAGTGATTGGTGTATACATTAGAATATGTTACGTTTATCCTGGTTCTGTAGGGAACGAAAAAGTGTACTAATTAAACTTCGAATGTTTTATAAATACCAATAAATTCAATCCACGAGTGTGGGACATGAAACAACTTTTAATAGAAAATCTCGCCATCTAGAATGAAAGACAAGAAACACTGAATTGCAAGGCGTTTCCACGACTTTGTAATTTCCCTTTACTCATTCCAAAAGCTTTTGTAGTTTCCTTCATTTAACTACAGATGTCCTGATATCCACCTACAGATGTGATGCGAAGTTGATTAAATTTTTTCATTATTTATTGATGAATTTTATTTTCAGTAATCAATTGATGAATGAATTTTAAGATGAATTTTATTTTCCCTTCCATATTTGTAGGTAAAATAATTACGCGACAAAAAAATGTAATTATTGTCAAATATCTTAGAAATATTATAACTTCCCATATTCAGTAAAAAGAAGTGAAGTATGGCCATAAAAAGTTAAAATGCCTATTAAAAGTTAATATTTGATAAGAAACTTAATTAAGCATTACCACTATTACGTCTAAAAGGAATCGCGTCCTGTAGTTAATATGTTTACATAAACGAATTATTATAATTATTAACATAACAGTATTTACGTGAAATTTTTTGATATTAATTATCAAGAATTATTAATAGATTATCGACATATTTTTATGAAGAAAGTACAGGTTCTCTTCATCCTTAAACGTAGTGCTTCATGACCTTCAACGGTACCGTTGTTTTTAATAGTAGGTACTTATTTGCAGTTTCTTGACTGCTTCAACCTCTGCATTTTCCTGTAATCCTGGTCTTAGTATTTGGAACTTGGATCAATACTATCGCATCTGCGCACTGTAGTTTTTGTTTTTCATGACAAAATTTTTGTATTGTTTATAAAACTCGCTGAAGTGTCACATCTCATTTATTCGCAAACTTGAATCATTAAGTTCGTTAAATTGTAATTAAGAAAAAATAAATTTTCAGTGAGTAACGTAATTTTTTTGTTACAAGTAGTAGATAAAAAATGTGAATATGAAAATATCCTTTAGTTTTAAAAGTTTATTTAAAATAGTTTCCAAATTCCGTATGAAATGTGGTACAAATAACACTGGAAAGTGAGTTCGAATCTCATTAGCCACCTATCGTAGCAGTGCGGCCCTTGCAATGTAGCTGTCACTAAAAACAAAATTTTAATTCAACATTGT
Source organism: Microceris miodesmiata (assembly GCA_018245735.1). Taxonomy (NCBI): domain Eukaryota; kingdom Metazoa; phylum Arthropoda; class Insecta; order Lepidoptera; family Hesperiidae; genus Microceris; species Microceris miodesmiata. The sequence continues at coordinate 8,067 of DWEC01001609.1, read as the reverse complement.
GCGAAAAAATTGTTGGTTACTTTACATATTTTATTCCAAATGACGCCTTCCATAATTATATTGTAATGAATGAACACTATTTCGATGTATTGTGACATGATCGAATTGTCATTTCCGAGCTACTACTAGGAATTTAAAGTAAGAAAATCCTTACACTCCCGACCCTGGGATCGAACCGAGGATTTCTCGACCCGTAGTCGTGCTTTGAGGCAGTCGACCAACGAGGCTGTCGATTAACAGTACTTTGACAGACATAATTTTCAATAGTTACAGTAGCTACTTCTTTAAAGAATAACACAAGACTGTAAAAGAGAATATTACGAGGTGAACTTCTGTCGAACTCTGTCCAGCACCAGAAGAATGTTTATTAAAAACTATTCATTCAATTAGAAAATGCTTAGACTAATATCATAATAACCAAAGGAATAAAATAAATGAGTATTTGATAAAATAATTAAAATGAAGTTTTTTTACAGTGACAGCGGTAAAGTACCTCTATCACTATGCCAATGTAGATTATCATGATTTGCAGTCAGTTTGCGACTTGAAAGGACTTCAGATGGATAACGGTAAAAAACATAATAATTAAAGTATATAAATTTTCATAAAACAATTGACTATTTTGCATTATTGTACTATCACCCGAGATAGCGCAGGAAAACTGCACTCAGTGCCAAATGTTATGTTTTGTACATTCATTATACTGCTACACTGTCAATTCTAAAAGGCGATATTATTTAGATAATAGTTCTGTATATTTTTTGCCAGTTTTCTGATTTATTAACTATATTCTACGAAAGTGTAAACGATGGTGATTACTTACTTACCAAGATGGGCCGGTCGTTTATTTGCCTAGCCTTAATGTATAAAAAAGGTTAATTACGTAGGCTGTTCATTGCCAGTCCTAGGTATCAGTCGTTTTACGTTTTAAGGTATCAAGTTTTTTTTGATAATTATTAACCTACGCTGATGTTGCAAAGTTCGATTAGTTGTGAACTCAAAAACCCCAGCCAGGACAGACCTGTAGCTAAGAATGAGATAGTAATCGTTGCATTAACTCTTGAATTGTTTTGATTTTGACTAAATTTTGAATGATTCAATGTTTTTTCTTCATAATCTATAACGGTATATATCGAACGATAATTCATTTCATATACCATGTATAGCGGCCATACAACTGTTCTCTCTATTCGTCTAGTTGGCAGTATTGCCAACAAAGTACTAGGGTCGCAGAAATGGAAACAGTTCACAGAAACTGTTGGATATGACTTACCTATAGAAAAAGACTTCAGTGTTTTAAAATGCGTACTCACCAAGTGTTATTCTTAAAGATTTGTGCTTACTACGAACTTAATACGCATTGAAAGATAACAATGTTTATTTACCAATAATGACAGGGACTTTACAAAATGTTCTTTACAGTAATGTTATGGGTTATGTTACACCGCATTTAATAAGTGAATCCGAAGTAAGGATAAATAACACTGTTTAATTTGTAAAGAAGTAAAATCGGAAGAAAAAATAAATTTGTTTAACAATTTTGTACACGATCATGTTGGCAAGACAAAAACGAACATAAAAAATAAATTATGTCATTGTACATAATATGCGCCGCTTATACCCTAAGGAAATCTCTTCCAGCACCTACAGAAGTGAAAAATAAATTATGTGAAGTCATTAAATTTAGTGTGTAATTAAAAGAGAAAAAAACAAAAGTAATCCACAAATTCGAATATACCTACAGATACATACAATTACAAAAACATGCAAGTTTTTCTATATACAATATATGTACATATGTACATCAACATATTCATATTTATATCACCGTATATAGTCACTTCACTCATTACTATATAGTCCTTTTTCCTATACAACATAAAATAATAATTCACCAGTGATAGAAACGTCAAAATTGTCGCGTCCTTTAAAATAACAATGTTCCACGTCAAACTGTCAAAGTATCTCCGGATGGGGTGGCATGTACCTCCTCACAAAAATCAGCGATTTAAGATTAAACGTCACTTCAAAGTAATAAAACATCCAAGTAAAGAAAACATACATACTCAAGATTAAGCCACAATATTTTATAACGCATATGAATTTTGCCAACGCCTAACCAAACTATGGCCTTAACTGTTCTCGTTCTGGTAGGAGACCGGGATCCAACAGTGGAACAATGAAAAGGTTGATGTCGTTGGTGAATCCTTGCACATTTTGCCATGTGGTGATAGCCTATCTCAGGAATAGCTGCAAGCGTCGAGCATCTTTTGACGTATCCACGGGCAACCGCAGTGTTTCCGCAATAAAGATAATTAAAAACTTAGTGTTTCATTTCGAATCAATATTTACAGCGACTAAAAGCTTAGTGTCTAGTATCAATGGTATTTCAGCAGCAATATATGGGCCAGGGAATACGTCCGCTTTCCGTGGCTCATATTATGCCACTGAGCTCGCTCGGTGCGGGCTTTCTCGTGCTCCCCCCGTCGGTCATGCACGCTCGTTATCGTTACAAGGGAGTGTTAAAACCGTTTATTATCGATCAAATTCGCTACAAGACTTGACAAGTTTTTCAATAGAACATGCATAACTATTACTTAATAGTTAATGTTACCTTATTCGCATTCACTGAGAATTTTAATATGGCAGGTATTTAAAATTATAGAAGTGTACAAAAATATTGTCTTGATACGAACACTCATGAAATTACAATTTAAAGAGAATTTTTAAATTGACTCTATTTGCTTAAAACGTATATAAAGACAGATTATTTTAAGGAGTTATTTACTGTAAGGCTATACGGCAGGTCGACAGCGCAGCGCAGATAACAATCTGCGCTGTCGACCTTTTTACGATATTTTAACATAACAAAACACGAGATTGTAATATTTATAAAACACAACTCTGCATGTATAAATTCACATAATTTTATTCCTCATAGTTCTATCTTGACTGCTATTAGTATGGGTTATCCATATTTTATTTGTACATGAATTTATTTAAATGAGTTAAAATCTTCCAAACATGACATTAAGTATAGTAATGGAAAAAACAGGCGATTAACGTGACTCATGAAATATTGATATTTTATACCCCTCAGTAAAATTTGCCATACTGATAACAATATATATGAAGCCCTCAACTCATTTATTTTGCAAGGAAAACATATTTTTAATGATAAAAGTTCGACCTTTGAACCAACCCTTCACAATTTTCGCAACCCTCCTCGGGTGGCCATTAGCTCCAATCCGGATAGAGCGCCGTGGTTACGATTGGTGCAATCGGCTTGACCCACGTAGGTGGTCGGTTCAAATCCGGCATGGGTTGACCATTACTTTTGCTTTTTTTCTATTCTTTTTATCATTTATTTGTCATTTATTTTTTGCTACTAATTTAAAAAATATATATTAACTTATTTAGATATTACTAATCCTTTTTTCTACCCATTCTTTATTGCAAAGTAATTTTATATGTGACGGAATTCCATTAATTTTTGTGTTATTATTTGAAACAAAATTAATTAATATGAGAATAATCACCATATATAAAAATGAGATTATTTAACAAACATATATAGTTCATCTATTCGTTAGTCTTATCATATTGTATCTACTATATGTCAAAAACTAGCTGCGTAGCACAAAACTCTCTACATCATTCGTAGCCGCAGTCATTGCTACCTCACACCTCGTATTTCTACAATAGGGCTTCCAGTACATTAAAATGGATAGGTTTCATTGACTTACTATTAACGAACATATTCTAGAATCAATAATAAATTCCAATGCATCTTATCATTTCTTCATTACCATCAATTTTGAATCACAACGTACCAAGATGTTGAAGGAGTTTCCACTAACTCAGTCAACCAGAAATAGAAAAACCTGGTCAACTAGAAGTCTAATGCAATCGCTATGCTTTTATTTCTTATTGTCGTTGTAATTATCATATAAACCACCACAGCGTCCTGTTAGATTTATTTCTTGTTGGTCTTTGTCGTTTCTTCAGATAGAACCTTGCACGTTTTCCTATGGTCGTCAGGCGAGCAATTCACAGGTTATGATTACCTATTTTAAATACGAACACTTACCTTTTTCTATAAATCCTTATATAGTATATATTGTATACCTATATTTAGTTTTCATTTTATCCACTTTAAGCCATATAAAGTGTATAAAATAACCCCTTTAAAATACATATCAATGTTTCTAACCATAGAGCTAGGCTACCTCCTATTACTAAGGAAACAGAAACATGAAGTATTTCCCTTCATGAGAGAGATAGCAACATTAAGGGTGAATGAAACGAAATATATTAGGGAGGAGTTTTCCTCAAGCGCCTCCCATAAACGAATCGTCTATTTCCCTCACTTTTACTCTGCATGAAATTCAATTTCCCATGCATGGTGACGTTTTAGACAAGAGTAGATTGGTAATTACTCGTGCGGGAGCGAGATAAAATACATGGGGATGGAACTTTCCTTTAGGATACACCCACACAAGAGAAAGCGATATCATCCTATTTTCTCCAATGAAACAAGGGCCCATTCAAACAGTGATTATTTTGAAAATTATATTATGTATATTTAAGACATACATAATATAATTTTCAATATAATTAATACAATGTTTTATGTGATATTGTACATATTATTGAGATTGTTTATAAAATACCTTCAAACAAAACCCTTTTATAACATAACATTGTAAGTGCAAAAATTTATCTTTATTAATACCACCTTATCTTAACTGATCCTACCTTTTTAGTACTTATTTTAGAAGGATAAGGAGGTAACTGATATTAATCCAAATATATGTAGAGAGCATATTAAAACCATAGATATGTATGTTTCTGAAACCAGCCAACGATTTCTGAGTTATATATTTTTGCCAACCTAATTTATATTTTCGCAGATGGTGAGTATAATAATTTGAAAAAAAAATTGTATTGATTAAAAAGAATAAAGTATTTAATTGAATGAAAATTGTGTCTCCATTCCTGGAAAAATAATGATTAGAATAAAAACGGTTATAAAATATATTTGCAATATATGCAATATATTTACATATAAAAAGAATAATTTATTAGTTGAGACAGATTCCATTCATTTTAAATGAATGTAATATATATATATATATATATATAGTATAACTACTAAGACATGTACGAGTTCTGGCAAAGGAGCCCTTTTCTTTTGTGTACGAAGCTTTATGATCGCACAATTGGTTCCCTGAATCCTCCAGATACGCTTCGTGTCTTTGTTCTCCTAGTACTTCATTTTACAGGAGAGTCCTTCCCTCCACTGTAATAATTTGGACGTCTACATATAGAGGGCATCAGTGGTGTTTTTAAGACTTTTTCATTCCTATTTTTCTTTACAAATAAACTTTTAATTCCATTTTAAATTGCGAAGATATATATAATGATTGCGTTTCTAAAAATATTCTAGATATATTTTTCATTAAAGGTCCATCTTTCATTTTAAAAAGCATGGTTCCATAAATATATCGATGTAAAATGTGATTAAAAAATCACATTTTAGTATAGGCTTCAGAAGTAAAAAATGTACAAAATGTAATCAACTGAACGGTAATTATAAAATTTTCTTTTTTTTAACCCCTAGTCTCTGCGCCTACTAGAATGAGCTCACTTTACCCGTACGAAGTATCACTCGCAACCAATGTTTTCGCTACTTTATAACTTCATAAACATCGTTTTTGATTGCCACGATATCTTATAGCACAATTAGGCTACCTGCGACTGAAAAATTAAGTATTAAAACATCTTCCCCTGGTATTTACTTTAAGAACTGCATAAGCGAATTTTTGCTTCATTAACGCTCGTTGTATCTTTAAGACAACCATTTCTTTGAATCATATTCAAAGAAGCTCAGAACGCGTCCCTACTATACCCACCGGGACGCATATAACAGACAGGAACTATTTTTTCGATTATTTATTATTTAATATGTTATGTTATACATGCCATTATGTAGTTATGTATCGACTTCAAGATTGTACTTTGAAGTTAAAATCACACCAATACGTAACATGATTGAAATGAATAGAGTTTAACTTTTGACTTCATGTATTAAAAATCGGTATTTTATATAGCGTTATATGCATATTTTATATAGCGAATTCCATTGTAATTAAATTGATAACTTGATTATGAGCTGTTATAGGCAGCATTAATTGAAATAAGTAATTATTTACTTTTACAGGTGCCGATGATTCCTCAGCACAAGACGTAGCATGCAACAATAATTATTAATTAAAACAAAACCCTTATCATTGTAACCGATTTTCTTGTTTATAATGTCTTTTCCCAACATAAAAATTTTATACTTTTATGAAATTAATTGCCCGAAATTAGATAAATACGTAAAAACCATAAATAATTTTCTGATGTGTTAACATTTCTGTAGGAAGACTAAATTAAGATCTGTTAACAGTATCTCCTAAGATAAATTTTCCAAAGGATGAGTGCCATTTGCTATCTCTTTCACTCTATGAGTCTCGATCGTTTCAAGCTCTTATATTTTCTGTAAGCCTAGTATCAGTCTTTGCAATACTGATCAATACTTTTGCACCTGCGCGATGGCGTCCATGATAAGTTTGGCGGAGGACACAACTTTGTTTGTTAATTTAAGTCAAGAATAAAACACAATGTTGTAAAAGCTATTATTTTGTTTTATTTTATTCTACAATATTAATTCGACAAAAAAATATGCCAGTTCAGATGATGGAGTCACATTAAATTGTAAAGACCCTCCTAATAACATTTAATAATAAAATAATAATTTTAAACGAGAACATTAAATAATGAGAGTGCATATATGTCTTCCTGTTTTCAAGGATTCAGCGCTTTAAATTGACGTAAATAAATAATTATGTAATTTAACTGCCTTCTTAAAAATTATGTAATTTAACTGCCTTCTTAAAAATTCTGCCTTCAATGTTTCGTTAATATTAATTAATGCAACTGAACTGATATTTGTTAATGTAATTTTGATGACTTCGACATTTTGGAGTCCAAATTCTGATATCTCATCTTTTAACGAAGAAAGATGTATGTTACAAGATAACAATATCACTCAGAGTAGCGGTCAAGGGTTACTAAGGAACCTGAAAACTTTATATATATGTATATTATCCGTAATATCTCGTTTGTATCTCTGCCAACTCTACTTGGCCAGTGTGGTAGACTATCTCCTTGAACCTGATCTTAGAGGAGACTCATGTGGAATTGTGGAAAAATCAATTATCGATTCCGTTATCTTAGTGTTCAACTACAATCATACAATTTACATGGCATGATTAACAAAAATATCACTAAAGTACTCTTTCCATTATGAGCTTTAAAATAAGATAATTTCAGTTTCTAGTAGACGTCCATATTATATCATCATCAGCTTATCTCAGTCCACTGCTGGACATAAGCCTCCCCCAATGAGCGCCATCGCACCCTGTCCTCGGCTTGTCGCATCCAGCAGCTGCCTGCAGCCTTTCGCAGTTCCTTATTCCACCGAGCCGGCGGGCGTCCTGCAAAACGAGTATTGAATAGGAAATCGTTATATCTTATTTATAGCGTATTGTGTTTACAGTGCTTTATGTGCTCTGGAAACTTTACATAGAATTGTAAAGTGATTGTACATAATAATACGTTATACGTAAATATAATATCGAAAATATAAAATTTTTTTCTCTTCTTCCTTTGAAGGATGGATGAATTTTAAAATGAGAGTTGTAAACAATATAAATTTTTTTTTTTAATTTTTGTCATTTTCAATTTAATAGTCAATATAGAAACATACAAACCATGAGTGGCATCTCTGGAAGAAATTTAAAACACAAAAAAATAATTTAAGTTTGTTTATTCGTTTTTACGCCCACGCATCAGAATTTTTTACCGGCATCAGTACTAGGCTATCAGAAATCTAAAGATATTTGTGATACATACAAAGCGGTCTGAAGCAGGATAGCAAATAAATGAGACGAAAATACAATAAGGACAGCTCCTTTGGTTTTACGTGGGTACTAGAAAATAATTGAAAGTATTAATACA
>DWEC01001608.1:0-13042 GCA_018245735.1 Microceris miodesmiata | reverse complement strand
TAATTTTCCTTCGTGAACTTGGCTACCGTTGACCTTTATACAGAAATTCACATTTAATTCGGAGGACTTCCTGAATTGTCCACGTAATTAAATTGTACAAAGGTAACTTGAAACTGGTTAACTCTCTTAACATTTACGGCCACTAAGGTAAAATGCTACCGCTATGTACAATATAATATTCCTCCAATATTACACAGGCTACCAATGAAAGCAGTATTAAAGAATTACGTCTTTATTGTAACTGTCTTATCTTACAGATGTATATGTGATTTTTAAGTTACTTCTGTTCTCCCCCCCCTTCCTCCCCCTAACCCCTTATCCATTAGTTTCTACGCTTGATCTGTAGCCACTATTTTTGAAACTGCCTCCTCATTAAACTAAATTACTAAGTAAATAAAAAAAAACTACCCAAAAAACTATTTAAAATAATGATGATTGCTTTCAAGATGGGATATTTATTAGTTGAATATAATTTTTCATGGATTTTAAGAAATTGGGTAATATTTTTCTGTTATTGAGACTCGGCCCAATAGTACCTAAGTGCCAAAAAACAAAATATATAGAGGTCATTAAAAATATCTCAATATATCGCTGGAACAGAATAAAAATAGAATACATGTAAACATTCACATGTTATGCCATATTTCTAGCGTTATATAAACCCGTGTCTAATTCCAGAGGGTAATCACAAAGCCTAGCAAGAAACCGCCAAGCCGCAACTTGGCGCACTGACTACATTAAATATACTCGCCGCGGGTATTTATACCGAATCGTGCATTATACACTGCTACCGGAATATTTGCTACTGGAAAATTATTTAAAGAGGCCTATTTTGGTAATAATTAGCAAATATTCCAATAACATTGTAATAAATAATAATCAAACATACTACTGGGACACAATTACTATCTTATCTCTATGAAGATCTATACAAAAATAGACAGGTTATAATGTTTTTATATACGTACATACAGGAAATGTTACATATAAATATATACATATTTATATGTAACAACACCTGTATGGTTTATCAACTTTGTTGGCAAGGTCTATGTAAATATCTATCCGAGTATCTAAGATCAGCGAGAAGTAAAGTTGCTTACAGTGATGAAACAAATGTGAAAGCTAAGCAACTTTTCCCTGCAGCTACTTAAGTTATGCTCTTCCGTTTTATATCCTTTGGAAACTTCGAACCGTTCGGCGAGTTTCTGCTCTCTAAGTGGTTTTGTCAGTTCAATGTTCGATCATAAAAAGTATAATTCCACGTTAGATTTAGCACCTGCGTCATGTAGATAAGATCAAACAAAATATAAATGAACATAAAAGATGGCAAAATTTGAGTATTTTCATTCAGAAGGTCCCAACGCTAAATGAATTACCGGCCGCAAAGCGACGAGCTGACTGCTGAATTATTCATTGCATGTTTTGGAACTGTTGAGGGCTACACCTCACCACCGCCGAGTCACATTCTGATATGGAAATTTGATGAAACACAAGAAATGTTTATAAATACGTTTAATATGTGTGAACAGACAACATAAATAGTATCATCTGAATGTAAGCTGGTGTTAAAGGAGATCAAGACTCGCCTAAATTAAAAAAAATATGTTACGTAAAAAATACGTACACAAAAATATGTAATTACATACCGGTGGACAGTGTAGTCAGAAGCATTCAAAACGGACGCATATGTTTCAGGAATAATGAATGCAGAAGTACGTTAGATCTTTAAGCATAGATAAAATTTTCCTTCTACGGTCTCCGCCTGCCGAGGATGAAATAATAATAATATGGGTGTACATAAGACTTACTAATATATTTTATACTCTTGTTATGAAAATATATTATGTACCTATAACAAAATTACTAAGCGAAAACAGCAGGTCTATTGTTACCTAACATGACACTTGGACTCCAGTGCCATTGGCGCTAAAAAGCTACATGTGCTGTTATCTTCAGCACCCCTGATCAATTCGGCTCCACTCAGTCTCGCCGCAACAGAGGAACAAGTAATTTGTCGCGTATTTTTAATTACAAGCTTTGTTTGAGTCGAAAGGCATTAGGAAGGGTTTAGGGACGGAATTGTGTTAGAAATATTACTACCTTGTAATAACCATAACGTAACAAAGGTACTAATGTACCGCTTTTTATGTTTTGCCAATTGGCTACCAACACTATTTTTGATTAAACTGTGTACGGACTTAAGTCACGCATGTATTTTCGAAATAGCCTGGTGAGATGCTGATCTATCCAGGATTCTTCTTCATGAGCTCCCGCCGACCACATCGAGGTTGATTCGAAAACTGTAATAATGACGCTATTATTATTAATTATTTCGTTATCTCCTGTTTCTAGCCGTACATCCGGTCGCATGTTTGCGAGCAATAATCCACATACATTAATTATGGACTTATATCAGCTGATAAAGATCGTATACAGTAGTACTATAGTCCATGTAGGGTCGTTTACACAAAAATGTGTTAGGAGTGTTGTTATCGTGTCATTAATTAAACATAGTGTACGTTCAACTATTGCAGGTTTCTGTATTCCCATGTATAATTCTATAGATACATTTACGTGTAAAAAATCCCAATCAATGGTAATGAAAGTTCGGATTAATTGAACTTTAACAGTGACAGTGCAATAGGCCGATGGAGATTGATTTTCGGTCGACACACATATACTCGTATGTATCTGTGTGTGTAATACATTTGTTTTTTTAAATTTTCATATTACTTGATACACATATGTGTGGTGTGGAAAGGACAACTGTTTTAAAAATTGTTGGGTAGATATAAAAATAGTGACGATATAAAATTCCAAATTCAAATTTTTTCTTCTGTACGTACATTGAATACAAATTTCAATAAGCATACAAGATCGCTTGATCTTTGATCATAAGAAAAGCAAACACGACCCCTGAAGGTTTTTATAACATTTTCCTCCGTCGCTTTGCTTTGTGGCGTAAGTGGCATCCATTATTCATAAATGGCCACAATCATAACAACGTAAATGTTTGGTAGCTGCGTTCGCACATTATGTGAACATGTTGGACAGAAACCATTTTATGGTTGAGCACGGTAAAAGATTACGGTTTTTCTACCAATTGACTTAAAGTTCTCAACCAGCTTGTTCCACATCATATTAATCTCGGTATCAATTTCAGTTAACCTCGTAGGATCATCTGTCTACTTGGTCGAAGAATATTTATCTTTTTACTGAGTTGAGGTTCGAGAACTACTCTGGCCCAGCAGTTGCTGGTACTAAAAACAATGTGATGCACTCCTATGCCATACTAGCCACCAAATTATAACAGACATGTTAGTAGTCGTTATTTTTCCATAGATTTTATTTTTATAAATTCTGATACTTACAGAGACACCGTGCATAGTTCTCTCATGAGAACCTAAGAGCGTTTTAGGTTCTTGACCGATCGTTAATAGGATTTCAATGGTAAGCTGTAAAACAAGACGACCTTAATACCTGGCACTTTCATCCATACAGGTATTACTTATACTAGAATATGCCTGTATGTACATATTTTATCAGCCACCTGGTGTTATGACACGGGTTCTACCTCGTTTGAGATCAACTAACTACCCGTGTGTGGAAATACGCCAAAATATATATTAATTTACCAGTCACTGGTATAAAGGTTAGCAAAATATAAGTTTCAGAAAAATGCAAATAAATTTTCCATATAAAATCTATCCAACCCATCTATCATAATTGGCTGATGTCTCCGCGTGAATAACGATCAGTATCAATAAGGGATATCTGTCTGCTTCGTAAATAGGTGGGTCTGACAATATTTATTCTGTAGAACATGATACGAATATAAAAGGGATGATGAATTATTATATTCATAAATTATGATAGCTTAGAAGAATTTAGATAGATCTCTGTGATCCTGACCGGGCGAACTCATGCTAAATGGATCAGACAACCGATACATAAAGACAAAAAACCGAGTATAAATATATACTCGGTTTTTAGAATCGAAACCAACAAAAAAACGGTCGTGCTGTGATGGAAAAGCGTGCAAAATTCTATTCTACTTGTCCTTCTTATTCTACTTGTCCAGTTATTTCAAATTTCGCCTGCAGGGTTTTGAGCTTCAAATACAGGTACCAATTAATGAAAGCGATAGAGCATTGAACAATAGTCCCTATTCCACAGAAATATGTGTGATAATTTAGTATATACCTATATTATGAGTCCGTAGACCAATATTTCTGAATGCAATCCCAAATTTAGTATATATTCATAAACGATAAATTTCAATGTACACCGTGAGCGTACAATTCACACGCACTATTCGCAACCATTACAAGTTATTTATAGAAAAAAAAAGAAAAAATATATTTCAAAATAATTCTCTTATCGTATAATTAATGAAACCTAATTAAATTTAAAACAAATTAAATTCCAATAGGATTTTAATTTAAAAAATCTCTAGTAGTTTGTACATCTTTGAAGATGCTTGTAATTGCTTATAGCATTGAAACTATTTAATATTCCGCTCCGACCGATGCTCACGACCTAAGGAACGTCTTTGTCACAAATAATTTGACAAAGACACTAATGAAGTCGAAGGAGGGAATTAAATTGAATAATTAATTTTAGTTCATTAATCTGCGACTGGGTCGATGTAGAATTTCAGTAACACAGCTTTTGTCTTGAAACAATGATTTGAACGTAAGCCTCTGAGTTTTCATTTCACTCTGCACATTTTGGGTATCAGCTGAATAGGTTTGCGGTTGCGCGGCAAAAGTAGCCTTTCTTTTAGGAAAGATATGAGTTTAAATGCCTGCTTAGTGTTTTATGAAGTCGTTTATGTTGCTACATGTAATAAAACAATTTATTCACTTGTTACCTATTATAATAGTACGATATTTCAAGATTCAGACACCGTTCTTACCCATCACGTTCTCAGAGAGACACGAAACATATTCGTTTGCGTGCCTGAAAAACTACAGTATGTCTACGTTTGACTCGCATAGGACGTATTAATAGAATTCTGAACATGTTCAACATGATATGTGTACGTGCCCTTACTAGTATTAGATGTAGACCCAATGTACGGTATAACTTCTCGCTACTTTAAACATAGAATATTATCAGTTCTCAATGTCGCAATAGTATTGTCTTGACAACTCAAAATTTAAAATGTTCTTGTTCGATAGCCGTTAAAATTAAAATAAATTTGTAAAATCGATTCAAACAATAGAAATTTTGATAATCTGTTGTTTTATATAAAATCCCCCAGATGGCATCAAGTTGAGGAGTTATCGATTAGAACTCAAATACAATTTTATAAAAAGTAGGTTAATGCATTTCACTTATCCAATACCTACTAATATAATAATACATACATACACATAAAGTTACGTCTATTTCGCATAGGGGTAAGTAGGCTCTAGAGATCTCCGCAGTCTATAATCCTGACAAACATATTTCGCTTCATTAACATTCATCAAAATATGTCATATGAATAGACACACGGGCTCGTCCATTAAAGTCATTTGTGAAAGACACAATAAACATATACATTGGTAATGTTTTTCGAATGTTGAGTGCCTTGTATTGTAACTCCAGTCCATTCACGAAAATTCTCAGCTAATGACGTTAGATCAAAGATAAAAATAATATGTTTCTCGTGAGTTAGTTTATCTATTACACACGTAGGAACTAATTAGGTTTTTTGTCCGTATGTGTATGTTATTCTCATACACAAGTTACAGTAATTGGATACATGTATATAAAATTCCGTCTGCTTTAGGCAAAACATTAATATTGTATTGTATTTGTCGTTATTTGAAGACGTTATATATTTATCGAAAAACTCAAATACAATTCAAAATTACTTTCAAACAAATTCGCAAGCAAATTTTATTTTACTTCTACAAACCTTATTACAAATGAGCTTACTCACTGTCCTGTAAGTGTTATAAAACTGTATTGAATATGCTGTTAATGACAACTAGAAGTTTACTTGTTGCAAATAATAAGTCATTTCGAAACTCATGATACAGTACAGAGTTAATATTATCGTATTACAGTCATGACTGCCTCGTTGGTGGAGTGGTTGCAAACGAGACTACCGATTGAGAGGTCCTGGGTTCGATCTCCGGGTCAGCTACTAGTGTATATTTCTATCTTAAAGTTTCTGGCTTCTGCATGGCAATAGACCCACCATTTATTCCATAGTGGAACACACACGGAACTGGCGAAACGTGGGACTTACTACACTCTCTGCCTTACTCTTCAGGGATTACAGACGTGACTTACGCTATCGACTAAACTCAGACGTTTTCCTAATTTGTGTACGCACCACTTAATTTGCCGTCCTATTAACAGTGTCACTGTTAATTGTGATCTCTAAATTACTTCGGGGTACCGAAATTCAAATTTAATTTTCAATTAATGTATAAATTTAAATAGAGTCTGGAGAATTATTCGACAAAGCCTTTACCGTCTTCGAGCCTCTGGGTTCTTATAGACAAAATGTTTATCAGGAACCCGGAACTCTTAACGTCTGGGGTGGTACATAAAATATCGCGTGGCAGGTACATTAAATATTGGAAATATATTACTCTAATCCTTGCGATATATATGGGATTCAATGTAACGGACAAAAATTATTACTATATTTGTAATAACTTGTTATCAATCTGCAACATCCGCCTGCTCCAATCCACTGCTGGACAATGGCCTCTCAAACATCGCACCACTGTGTTCGATCTTCAGCTCTTACGTTCCAACCACTGCCAGCCAGGTAGTCACTATATAGATGGGGGGCACCCTACACTACATCTGCCAAGGCGTTGTCTCCATTCCAGAAAGCGCCGCCGCCGGCTTATCGTTCTTTAACAAATATGACCAGTCCACCTACTCTTATTATCGATACACAATTAAATGAATATTGTTTTTACCATTGTGAATAATTAAAAAAGCTACATAAAAAGCCTTAGGTAGCCATTCAAGAACATTAACGACCAACATCGAACACATTTGCTGGAATTGCAAAATTAGTGGCCGTTCATTAGGTATTAATAAGATTGTTTGTGTATTATTTAATTGTAATAGGACTGTAGGAATGAATCAGTTAGTATAAGTATATAGTTAAATATGAATGTACATAATAGTTAGTAAGTATGTCCTGGTTAAAGTTAATCATAGATACGTCAGTATCACTGAAGACTAAGATTTAGCGTAGTCGTACAATTCGCAACGTACAAATTGTTTTAAAATAATTATTTATGCTTCAGTAATTTATATTGTCCAGAATTATTTGAATTAAACTGTCCCATTTCTGGTGTTTTAGTTGGCAGTAAAGAAAATGCTAAAAATGTTCTTTTTTATTTGATCTAAAAATATTCTTGCAGATATTTTCCCAACAATCCGTTCCCGAGTTCGACGTTAGACAGGCGTCCACTCGTAAAATATTGCTGCATTCCGATGCAATATGAATAATGAATATTCACATTGTGCTGACCTCGATTGAAATGGAAACATAGCAAAAGATTTTTCTTTTTTTGTTCAGTGTATTCCAAAAAAAAATCATATTATTCGTAACCAAATACACTACAAAATTGTCAATATAAGTGAAGAATGTTATTTGACGCAATGAACTTTATGGTCTGATGACCTATTGACACTACCAATGTAAAAATGGAAAACGTTATTGGAAAGATGATTTGTAAAGGAATTTATTTGTCTTTGGAAAACATCCCGCATTGATTTTGTGATGTGACGTTAAGTCTCTCCAGCACGTATATATTTATAAACGTATATGATGGACGATGGACCACCTTAAATCGTGCCCTGCGTGCCCTAATTTCTGCACCCAGGACGACCTAATGACTGCCAGTGATGAGGCAGTCAGCGTGGCAAAATTCTGGGTTAAGAGCATTTAGGGACTTATTATAAAACGTGTTTGTCATCGACACGCTAAGAAGAAGAACGTATATGATGCTGCTCTTAAATTGTGTGTAAGAGCTATTACAACTCCCGTCCCCAAATTATGGAATATCACCACATCGATTAAATCTGGTTCAAGAGTTCAATATAAGGTCATTAAACAGTATAATCAAGCGGTTGACTCTGTAGCCTATACATCAATCAGTAGGTTTCGAAATAATTCATGATAAATCAATAGTTAAATAATTAGTTATGTACGACGTGGTTTTTTTGAGCTTATTAGTTTCTAGACAGGATCGTTCGAACAGTTTAAAAGTTGTTTTAAAAACACTTTTTTGTATTTTATGTTCGAGATATTTGAAAATCTACAAAGCCGAACAGGCACATACACACAAGGACACAATCACGCACGCACCTGCACACCTGCGCACATACACACCCATACACAGATATAGACACACATGTAGATCTACGGACGTCATTATAAAAACATTCAGAATAGTTTCCTAGGACCTCAAAACGTGAAGATTTAGTGAAAACTCCATTGTCGTTTGGACTAGCAATAACATCCGACTCTTATTTTAATTTTGCATTTCATTAGTGGGAAGGTAAAATTCCTCAACTGCTTTTGTCTGTACGTGTGGGTCTTATTAATGAGTAAAAGTAGGTTCATTTATGTTAAGGCTCATGAACATTACAAAAAAATTCAACATTACTGCTCAAAAACATTTATCCGTTCTCGTTTGAATGTATTAATTAAATGAAGGTATTCATATTACTCCGGGGCAAATGTTCTGAGGCAATTAGGGGTTGAAATGCGCTCGGTCATTTTTGTGACACAATTATACTCTGGAGCTTGCCCGGTCCATCGAAACAGACTTCCTTTGATCCTGTTCTTTGTACTTAATTACGGTTTTGCATATGGTTGTTTACATACGCCTTGTTAGATTCTCTTTACACATCGGCCACATTTCGTTACTAATTTGCATGCTATTATTTCACTGTCCTATCTACTTGCGTATTTTGAATTTTTTCATATTACTCACTCATCTCAATGAATCTTTTCAAACTTTGATTACCTGTTTGCAATATATTTTATTATTCTTAAATAAATTGTCAGAAATTCAATTACCACGTTTGCCTTCAATAGAAGAACTAATTCAAAGTAATAGTTTCGTAGTAGAATCGAGCCAAAGAAATATTCCAGGCGCTAATAAGAGAGACGGTTTCTTCATGACATTTTAAATATAGGCTTTGGCATTTAAAAAGTCGTAAGATTTGACATCCTTAATTTCAGAACCTCAATCTATACCAAAACTATTTAAATAAAAAATCAAGTTTCATTATAATCATTATCTTTATTATATTATACCATCGTTGATCACTACTCTCCTTTCAGAATGACAAGGGTCGAAGCCATAGATCAAGTAACTAGATAGACATATGTATAAATATAGTAAGTGAATATGTGTATAACTTAAATCAGCCTTGAACAAAAAAATTTAAATTCTATTACAGCAAATATACAGTTGCTACAGAAAGACAATCAAGCCTAAAACCTCTTTCGTCGGCGGTTAATGATTAAAAGATGTCATGACCGTGTCACGCTCAATTATGCCATCATTAATCTTGTGTCTCGGGACATCGTTTTATTCTGGTTCCGTACAAATTTGTTGGAGCCAACTTTTGTTGGTAAAACACTGCAAGGTTAATCCTATCTTCACTGCACAAATAAAATACATAAATATATGACATAATTCTATATAGCATTCAGAAAACGTAACAATATTGTTATAATTGAATTGATGTTATAATTGCTGTTATTGTTAAAGTCTTATTATCTTAGTGGAATACAGTTTACTTTTGTAATGGTTATCCTCAACACTAGACATTCTTATATAATTATGGTTACGCTCGCGACCGTCCAAGTTCGAAAAACAATGGTGGACACTAACAATATATGTAGATATCTGAAAGATTTTCACCCGTACGTATCGGCTATTAAGTAGTTTTCATATAATACTTTATCATAATAAAGGCTCTCGCTTAATATGTATGGAGCTTGTGAAGTAATCGTGTAGTGGGCGTTGATGTTGTCATTAATCATGCTCTGACGGACAGCGTCTCGTTCGCGGCCATTGTGCCCTGAAACCGTGCCACAATTCCACACAATCGCACACCTACTGAGATAATTATTTACCCTACTCTGGAACCGTCGTTACCTGTATTGTTGCACACAACTCAGAACTTTCAAAGACACGCTGACAAAGACATGCTATGACGTTTTATTATTCTCTATATACCTTGCTATTGATTTTATATGTAACCCACTTAAGTGCTTCTTTAGTATACGCAAGGTTCTGATCTTTTTATTCATCACGTTTGGGACTTTTATTTTAACATGAGGCTCACATTCGACGCCAGTTTTTTGACTCAGTAGTAAAAAATGTTTTGACATTACGTGTGTGAAACACAAACTTATAATAACGCATTTTTTTATAAATATGTTGGTGCAGTTGTTAAATTCTTAACTTAACTTGGACCATACAGTTTTGAGACCGTTAATAAATTGGTTCAGTTCGTCTTAATATAATTAATCCTCATTCATTTAAAGCGTTTATATTGGTTTTAAGCCGCTGACAATTACATACTTAACAGCACGGCATCAATTTAAAAGTTGGCAGTTTTCTAAGGTTTACTGTGATTTCGCATTTTTTACACACCTAGCATTCTGTGCTCGCTGCACGCCATATAAGAAATGTAATGTGACGATATAACAAGAATATGATTTTGTTAGAGAAAAAAATGTTCTTCGTTTATCGTCAACAGTGTAGTAATGGGACAAGACATTAAAAGCAATATACGACTGTCTATTTCAAATATTGAATGTCTGAGTAATATCGCCTGTGCGCGGGACGATTCAGGAATATTAAAGTCTTTTTTGCTAACGTTTGCATTAGAAAAATAAGCCTAAGTGTTCTCATACGTATAGTGATACTCGTATATATGTACGTGATGTGGAAGAATAAACAGCTTTGAACTTGTCTTATTAAATTCAATTCGCCTCAGCCATTTTTTATACCCAACACTGGTGTGGTGGTTTAGTCGCAGTAGAAGAATACGTCTAGGAGTACACCATTATCATCAAGACTTTTGAATCGAACTTGAATTAACAAAATGTTCAAATTATTTATAATTATGTACAACATCTTTTTATATAACGTTGTATAAACAACAAACATAATAAAAAGATATCCGAAAAGGGTCTAACGATTTTTATTACAATATTGGGTTGTTATATTCATACCCATTCCTTATGTGACTTTTCCGAAAATAAACTATTGCGTTAGTAGTTATATTATGAGGTAGGTCCTAAAAAATTTTTTTCATCAGCAATTTTCTTGTACATAGCTTATATAATAAACTCCTTGCATATATAATATATGCGGTAGATAGTCCATGCAAAAATTCGATGACTTTTACAAATGCAATTCTTAATGTCTGCACACATCGATATATATGTGTGTGTGTGTGTGTGTATATATATATATTTTCGTATAACTTACATACGTAGATGCTTCTTATCACACCAAGACACAGGAGAAATAATTATGCTTACACCACTAACATTTTTCCCGGGCGGGAACTGAATTTTCGACCCCCGATTCAAAACTCATATTTACTAATAACTGAACCCACGGATCGGTCAAAATATAAACACAATTTGTAACATTGCAAACGTATATTTTCAAATAGTAACGGTTAAATTTCAAACCCCAGTCCAATTTTAGTTTCGATCTAAATTTATGCCGAAACAATTACGAACTTCAACTGTTTCAATAAACAATACTTTACCGCCAGACTTTCTACTACTGGCTGAAAGTTCTGAACACTATTGTACCGATACTGAAAATAAATGTATGTTAAATTTTCAGTCACGTGATACATTTTCTTTCTAGTTCATAATTTTTCGTACATACTTCACATGAATGCAACCACGTACTTTTATGCAAATAATTACGATTTAAAGTTGTATTTCAGATGTGTATATATCATAAACATACTATTAATATGGACAAATTCCAAATTCTATCAATACCAAAGTTCTGGCTAAGTTCACGTTAAAACAGTCGCGTCACATACATTATTAACGGATCTGAAAACACACGTACGACTGCATCGGTCGTTGCATTTATGAACGTATGGAATACGAAACAGTTTTAAGTTATGCATCAGCAATATGACTTTAGAGAATACCGATATACAATGCGAAGTTTGATGGATGCCGATGGAGACCAAGAATTACCTATTTTGAGCAAGTAGGTCAAATAATGACCGATGGGGAAGTCGCAAGTCACCGAAATCGGATTACGTGTATGAAGAGAGTGCTCATTGTAGAATGAGCGCGTCATGTATAATAGGATTCGACATTTGGTACTCTCTGCCCCAATAAGGGACCTAGCATGTCAGCGGCTAGACAACCGAATGTTTTGACACAACGTAGCCTGTGTTGAATAGTGAAAAAATTAAAACTGACGTGACGATGAGGTATAAGGTTTTTTTTAAAGAAACGTTTAAGAAAAGATGCAAGCGATTTTGATCGCGCAAAATATATCTGACACGCGACTTATTAGAGAAAATAATGTATCATTACACACGCTTCTTGAGTCAATGAAAACCCAAATGTTATATTTCTATATATATAGATTAAGCAATAAACAATTACTTCATAAAAGCTAAAATGTCTAAAGTTTTAGGATTAGGATGTCTTTCAAGCCGGTATGCGCAATCTTGATATCGTTGAAAAATATTACTTCAGAGGCTTTGTCGTAGAACTCGATGAGACAAATAGCATGAGGATGTAAAATATAGGTTTCCTTAAATAACGAGATCAAAGTAAAGGAACTGTAACGAAGTTTAACTTTAAAAGCATCGATATATCGGCAGGTTGCAATAATTTCTTTGCTCCAAATAAATTCAATTATCCTACGACTTTTTTACTATTAAATCTTTCGTGAGTGTTTATACACATGATTATGAATGTTCAGTCTCCGCCGCGAACTCGCTGCAAGCGTCGGGAGCTCATGAGGAAGGACCTCGTACAGGTCCGAAACTAGTC
>DWEC01001607.1:0-13046 GCA_018245735.1 Microceris miodesmiata | reverse complement strand
GGTAGGCCTATGTAAAGCAGTGAACATCCAGAGGCTGAACAAGATGATGATACTTTGTACAGTATGTACTTTAAATAAGGAATATCCAAAAAAAAAAATGTAACTTCATGCCTGTAATCCCCGAAGTAGTAGGTTATATCCAAATAAATAAAAAAGATTCTTAAAAAGTTATTCTTTAACTGATTTGTATAAGATGTATGCAAACAATAATTAAACAGGGATTTTTTTTTTATTAAACCAATGTGTTTGTAATGATAGTACATAAATTTTGATTTTGTGCTCTTAAAGTTATAACACCAGTTAAAGACAAATATTACTATAGTTCTGACACTTGTTTCCTGTGGCACTAATGTTTTAGTAGACTGTATAGTCACAAATGACCGTAATATGTTGATATGTTTTGAGCTGTAGCGCTCAAGGTTCATTTTACAAATTCATGATTTGTGTTCATGTCCTTTCAACAGTAATTTAGTGTATATTTTCCTTATAAAGTCAAGTGAAGTGTAACATGACATCGTTAATGTTGTACTTTTTTTCCCAGATTTTGATGATGACACTCCACAGAGAGCTAAAGATTATGAAAATGTAAAAGATATTGAAGATGAGTTGGTAGTGGAGGTAATTAGTTCTTTAAAAATACTTTTCTGCTAATTTTATAAAAGGAAGTGTAATTATGTGTAATTAATTTATACCTTGTATCACAATTGCAGGATGAGGACAATGAATTTGAACATTTCCAAGATCCAGAGGAGTTTGAAGGATTCCAGGATTCCCCTCGCACAGTTGAACAACCAAAGATTGTTATATCACAGGTATATAGAGATAAATTATATCACACAAAAATAATAATACACATTTGCATATAAAATAGCTTTAATTAATTATTACTACTTTAAATAAGGCAATTATATTCCAAATTCTCGCCGACTTCATTTCTAAATGTTGGCTTATGATGTTAGTCTTGGTTTGATCTTCCAGTGTTCAGTATTAAAATCTCCCTTCAGTGTTGAATACACAACTTAGTTACATTGAACTTTTGTAGGTTCCTATAAGAATGAAACCCCAGTGGGATGCATACTGGCTGGAGGCCATCCTGCTCTCCTTGCTGGTAGTGTATGCCTGTAACTACATCATCGGCCGCACCAAGAACACTAACATTGCTATCAAGTTTTTGAAAATCCATAAACCATTGCTGGATGAAAACTTCACATTAGTTGGTGAGTTTAATCATTCCCGTTTTGAGTATGATATAAGATCAGAAGAAACCTCATACCCTCTATAGATAGTGGTATAATAATAATTTAAATGAATGACACTCTTTTCTCTTTTATTTTCATAGACAATGATAACAATACATAGCCTTAACTGACGGGGTCAAAGTCAATCAGCTATGATTGTAATTTTTCAATAACATGTCACTATTAACTAGTTAAATTCACAAATATATATTGTTAATGAGACAAACCCTTAGTGGATATCAATAAATGTGACTGCTCGAAAAAGTCATTTATGAGTTTTGCCCTTGAAAAGAGATGAAGCAAATATAACAAATGACACTAGTTTCTAACATTGTATTATTAAGCCTCATCGATAAATACCAGTGCAATGTGGAAACAAGAATATACTTGTATCACAGGCGAGTCAGACTCTGAGGCAGTTCGCGGCGACGAGCTGCGCGGCTGGCGGCGTGAAGCCGAGCACTGCTTCACTATGTGGTGCAGCGGTCGCCAGTGCTGCGAGGGCATGCTACTTACATTGAAACTCTTCAAGGTATATTATTATTATGTTAGTACATCTGACGTCGCAGTGGGCTGGACACATGTCATGGACTGTCATAGAACCGATAACAGTTAAAGGTGGACGTGTTCTGGAGTGTTCCGAGATTTTTGATTGCCCCATCAGGCAGTATATATCCTATTTGGTCGAGATAGGTGACTCTTGTCTTCTGTGGCACTTGTACCCATCGATTTTTACATTGTATATCTGTTTTGTCACTTTCATCTGCCATTTTTTTACTTTTCAAGGTACGTAAATGTGTGTCTAGAGTAGTAGAAAGTAAAGTTAGCAAACAACATAATGGGTTTTCTTAAAGTATTCTATTTGAAATCGTCTTCACTCCTTTTGTAGTTCTGCTTTTGGAATAGTACTCACAAAACAACAGAAAAAAAACCTTCTCTTGTTACTATAAAACGCAATGAAACATTTATTTCATATTATCTATCTAAGATTTAAAAAAATATGTGATTTTCCATTCGACCATCTAGCTCTGTAACTTGACATATTTATATTATAGTCTTGTTAAATATTGTTTTTTTGTTCACAGCGACAAGATTTAATAAGCGTGATGCTGGGGACGGTGAGAGCTAGTCCGGACACGCTACACTTTCGCATCGAACTGGGCAAGGACGACTGCGACCCGTTCGTTCTGTGTATCGCCCAGAAGAAATTCGCCACGCGCTTGTCCAAGGAGATGCTGGACTTGGTGAGTAGTTATTCTTTTTATACGTCTTGTAACGTTACGCCTGTAATCCCCGAAGCTGTGGGACTTGCTGTGGGAAGCACTTGCATGTTTCATCAGTTATGTTTACGTTTATTTGAACATATTGTACTTGAGGGTATATTATTGAAAATAAGTTTTTCTCTATTAAATGACAGATTTGTAATAGTTTTTTTGTCAGAACTTAAAGTAATATTTCTAACTTTTACAGTTGAACTTTATAATGAATCTAAATTCTTATATTTTGGTATCGAGTTTCGTTAAACGAATTGAAAACGAAAGAAAGAAATAGGAAACCATTCATTTTCAGAATTTTATATAACATTTGATTGTACATTAGTGATACATTGTTAAGGAAATATCAGATGGTCTGTAAATATAACTTCAAATATTATAAATACCTATAATAGTGTAGTACAGTTTATCCGGCAGTAGAGTAATAATGATCGCATGGGCAGAGCGTGTTCTGCCCGGAGCGGCGGGCGGGCGACAAGCACGGGCTGCCGGCGGCGCTGAACGTGCTGTCGGAGTCGGCCGAGGCGACGGGCGGCGTGCTCGACGCGCGCGTCACGGCCGCGCTCGCGCTCCACCACAAGCACCTCCAGTACATACACATCTCCGACAGATACTCCGGGCCCAAGCCCACTGAGTGAGTACACACTCAACCAACTTCCAAAATAACTCAAAAATTATCTCATTTGCTTTTTGCATATATAC
Organism: Microceris miodesmiata; assembly: GCA_018245735.1. Lineage (NCBI taxonomy): Eukaryota > Metazoa > Arthropoda > Insecta > Lepidoptera > Hesperiidae > Microceris > Microceris miodesmiata. Next base: position 9,832 of record DWEC01001607.1, on the reverse strand, counting down.
GTATCCACGCCAGGTCTACTGGAACAACAACTGTCCCTTGTTATTTTTTCTGTTTATCATTAGATATTTCAAGTTTTTGTATTGTTGTATAGTTATCATCCACCTGATTGGAAGAATTTTGCGTACATAACAGACAAAGTATATTAACTCAGATGAATTGTAATTTAACATAATTATGCTCATTTTTATAACCGATCATTTCTACCTCTGATCTGTAATTAATATCTAAATATCCCTATGTCGGTCAGTTCTGTATATCAGTGCTTTATAGTACTAGACATTAGTCTCTTAATAGGACACTCTCACTCACTATATTTGTAAACATAAATATCATAAATTATTTTTATAATGTATATCCAGGGAAACTACGGCAACGAAGCCCCCGGACACGGAGCGCGTGATGCTGGTGAGCTTTGCCCTGGGCCCGCACGGCGGCGGCGACGAGGTGCGTCCACTGATACAGCTGGTGTTCTACATCCTGGACAAGCTCAAGAGACTTAGACTTAGCAAGGAGGTGAGGATACCTGAGGAGATGTATTTTTCATATCTGAACGTTTCATTTAATAGTACAGTACATATTTTTAAGAAATGTTTGGATGGATTGAGTATGTAGAAAGAATAAATGACAATGAAATAACCAAAAGATTTATAAGTCCAGTGTGAATGGTAGAGTCAGAATAGGTAGACTTAGACCAAGGTACTTGATTAAATTTAGGTCGTGTTACAAAGGCTAGCAAATAAGAATTTTTAATCGACGGGCATGTACATATGACGACGTGGATGAATGTAGAAAAGGGGAAAAAAATTATTAGGACTATAGTTAGTGGTAACTCATTACACTGCCTATCCCTATAAGAGATAGGCTTGGCAACGAATTGATAGTAGCGACTGCCGATATTGGTTGAGTTAGATGATTGTAATTTCTTGTCTATGATATTAATCGATAAAGACATTTTGAAAACACGACGCAGTTGTACTAAATGTGGGCGCATGCATACATTCCGCCCAAATGTACACGGTCCCATTTGTTACCCTGGCACAGGCTCTGGCGAAGTGTGAGAAACGGCGGCAGAAGGTGGTGGAGGCGCTGCTGCGCGGCGTGCACGCGGCGCGCGCCGAGCAGGCCGCGCAGCGCCGCGAGGAGAAGCGCAAGCAGGAGAAGGAGCGCATCCTGGCCGTACCTATCGCTCTCCTTTCTCTTTCCATCTCTGTTTCATTGATATAGCTTTATTTCAGTGACATTACTACTTCACTGTACAAAATTGACATTGACTAGGCAATCAAATTGGATTTCTGTAATGATAGATGTAATGTGTTGTAACGACACGCCCAACACTAATACGCCCACTTTTAACTGACTTCAAAAAAGGAGATCGTTACAAACCATTATCATATAATTTAATTTTCCAGTGTATTGTATATTTTTAAGTTCAGGAAAGTTGTATACATTGCTCATCAGCACTGCAGTAAAACAATTGTCAATATAGCCATGTGTTATATATTGCCATGTGTTAGTTAAATTGTACAAATAATGGATATTAAGGTACATGTGAAATAATTCATTGTTAAAACTTTTATTTCTGTCCATCTACACTAGAGTAGCACAATAGAATTATAGTGTATGATACCTACATATAGAGAGCTGTGATCAGTAGTGGGATGTAAAAAGCGATAAGATAGAGATAAAGAAGATAAGAGTTGTAAAAGATAAGAGTAAGAAAGAAATTTCATTTTCATATATTTTTAGGAAGACGACCCCGAGAAGCAGCGCCGTTGGGAGTTGAAAGAACAAAAACGTCAACAGAAACGCAAGAACCCCAAAATGAAGCAACTCAAAGTGAAAGCACTTTGATCAATGTGTGGTAACAGAAGCCTGTAAGGGCTGAACAGACTGTCCTGTGCCAAAAAGGGACATATTTATGTTACAGTTAAATGGACAATCATTAGATTTGAATCCTCAATTAACCAAACCTGACTTTGTTTATTGTCAAAATCTCACTTCCCTGTTCATCAACGCCACTCAAGATTAAATCGCAAATATTTGTCTGGTTATAACAGTATTGTTTTAATGTCTTAGTGTTTATAAACAAGTGAATAGATATAGTCTACAATTTGTTTAATATTAAACATCATGTTAACAGTATTCATGAACTTGGCGTAAATCTAGCTGTTATTTAAAAAGATTTTGTTATTTACGTGTTAAGTGTTAAATTATACTCAATCGATCAGAATAAATAATTTCAGTTGAAACTATTGCATTGTTTTCTTTTACTTACTGCAAACAATTGTTGTTACAATGAAAAAAATAAAACATCAAAGTAATTTCAAAGCATTTTTAATTTCAAATTTTTGTTATTAAATAAGAAAAATGATAACAAAATATGTTAACAAACTTATGTAACTACTACATCTCTAAGTCACAGAAGCAAAATAATAATTATGACAAAAAAGTATCACTCCTTGTTTCAAGTTGTCTGCTGCTAACACTATTTTGCATTGACATGAGATCTACCATATATATACCATATGTATAATATTAGCTGTGCAAAGTTGAACACACATTAAAAGAACACATGAAAACAAACCACATATGGGCTCAATATGTAAATAAATTAAACACATCTTGTATAATAACACCTAAAATTTAATGGAAGCCATTACAAAAAAATATGTGCATATGTGACTTAGAACACAATAAAAAATTTGATCTCAACATTCACTAAGCTTTATTAGGGCTAATTAATTATTCATAGGTAACCATAAACTTATTAAAACTCCCAGAGTCAACAAACACATCAAATATCAAACAACTATGAGAACACCAACACAATTAGGTACTCTTTATTTGTACACATGAAAATTTTGAGCAATCCTTTAAACAATTTGCCTCGTGGTACTAAATATATGCTCCATACACTATTTGTTAAAATAAACATTCTTGAGTCTTGAAAACACTGCCTGTTACCAAACATGTATATACTATTTTGTAATATATAGCTTACTTTGCACACTATTTGCAGATCATATGAGAATTCAAGTTCAAATCAAGAACATTTTAATTTGTATATGCTTTGTTGAATAAGCCAACTTGTTGAAGGTTGCCCAAAGGTGCCCATAGTAGAAAAAATTAATAGCAAATAAACTTGGTTGATTAACTTTTGGCATTGTGTTGTTTTACACAAGGGGGGCCCATTCATTGTTATTACCAAAACGGCAAAGAACATCTAGACTCAGTGTTTTTATTTGTTTATGAGAGTGCCTATTTAATAATTAAACTAAATAAAATATTAATTGTAAGTGCTTTAAGATACCAACTCATCATTGGCAGTCTACATAGAAATTTTCTGATTGCTCTCACTTATAACTCAAGGACATTTTATGACACATGTTAATTGATTTAATTTAGGCCAATAGATGGATGTTTATAATTGATCTGAATAAGTTAAGCACCCCAAGGCAAAAAAGCTGTAAGGATAGGTTTTCATCAATAATTTAAATCAACCATTTAATTTCACTTCAAAGATACACATGCGAAATTACATTGTGGTACTAGGAACATTAAATTTTACTATTAACATTCACTACAAATAACATCCACATTATCAATTATACAAGTACACTGAAAATACACCCACTGTCCAATAAAACCATCAAAACTTCAGTTGCCCTTTGATTATTCCAATTTAAATCATTAATGATAGCATCACAGTTTACTTACTATGCCACTCTCAAGAACATTTAGAATATTTGTAATACAAATACACCAAACAATGTGACAGATTGCAACTAATGAAATCATTGAATGGTTCGGGGCGACATTTAAAGCCTCCACGGTAATCTCATGGGGACTTCAAGTGCGAGCTGTTGCTCAAAGATTCTATATGTCATTCGTCCACCTGTAATTTCTGTATCCTAGTGGACACACAGTCCATTTCAGGCGAGATTTCTGTTTTAGACAGCGGTTCAACGGATAAGTTGAGGTTTTCGAGGGACTGGCAGCGTTTCGTTGGGCTCTTGACGGAATCGAACACGTCTCGCACGCAGCCGCTAGTCGAAGGCTCCAGCAAGTTGTACTTGATCGCACCTCCATCGTTCACGTCACCACCGATTGCATCCGAATTCTCACTCTTAGTTCTGTGTCTCACGGGCAAAACGTACGGACAGAGCCTGTTTTTATTTATACTCCGTTTCATACAATAGCCCACTGTAACGTTCGACACGTACCTAGTATTGAGCCGCATCACGCCGTAACTTGATTTCGATTCACGGAGGTACTCCCGCCGCGCTTCTGTTATTGCACTCAACATGCCTAAATCGTGTAAGGCTTTATCCAAATTATCCAGGTTCATGTGATGGCGAGACGTCTGTAAACAACGTAATTAAGTGGCATTAAAAACAGTTAACTTGTAATGTATATATTAATCTCAGTGAAACACTACATACACTTTTGCCGAATTCATTGCATTTCATTATGATTAGATTTATATGTATTTTAGGAAATCTATGTTTTACAAAAACGGTGTGAAAATAAACATCACAAAAAAGTCATAATAAGCGATGACATGTAAGGTTAAATGTTGCCAAGCTATCGTGTTTTAGCTTTAAAGCAGCGAACGACTATTCTCTTTTTATTGCGTATATTGCCAATTAAGATTTAAGTATTAGAAATACTTCATTATATAATGTTGCAAATGCCCTAGATTGAACAAGAGAAAGGTATATTTTTAGTCTATACAAATGTTGTATGAAAGTAGCATACTTATTAGTTAAATAATATTTGGAGTTCTCCAAAACATGCAACTTGTCAATTCAAACTGAACAAAAGAAGGAGCGACTTTTTTTTTTCTTGAAATCCATAGATTTTACTGTTCCTTAATATTTTTGGCGGTTAGAAGTACCAGTTATCATTCAGTAACTTGGTGTAATAAATATGACTGCATATTCCATAGATAGTTCCAAGAAATAAATCAAATGTGATTTGAAAGCTTTTAACTTTTAATAACATGGGCGAACACCCAAATGAATCGCCAGGAAGTATACCATTGCCCCACACATCTTTACGCTAAAGCGATTTTTATTAAATGATTATATTTCTCGATCTGGTGGGAATGCTTACAAGTATACCTGCAAGGTCTGTAAATAAACCTACGCATTACTTACAAATTACTCACATTGCATGCATGGCATGATTAATTCGTGACCACGCAACATAATACTACCTGAGCTAATGTAACTGATAGTCCCAATTCTTTAAGTGCCGTCACAGATCAATATAAACCAGCCAATAATCTTATTAGGAAGTTGTACTGATTGAAATACATAACACTAATAGTCTCGTTCCTAGAGACTTGTTTGACGTCGGTTGGAAAAATCATATGAGTAGCGGTCACTTGTGACTGCTACTGAGGAAATTTAGTGTAATATAATATGGTGCCATCTTTTTATTTCTATGTACCATACTGGAATGTTTCGCGTCGATCCATAATTTATTTATAATAATAATAATAATTTATTTATGACGGATGCAGTAATATAAATGAACATTATCGTTTAATTTTCTTTTCAAAATATTTAACCCCTTAATAGCTCTGCTTTAATAATAATTAAAGTATTTTTGTTATTGTGTTCAAGTTATTGTGTTCAATATTTAAAGTATTGGAAAAGACGAAACTTGCCCTTATATCTATATGTAAGAACGCATTTGTGACTGATTTTATTTGGAATTCAGATACATGGATATACACCAAAGGGAATTTAACTAAAGTTACATACTTGTTTGTTCTTAAAACATATCATCATCATCATCATTAAAATTAAAACATAAAGAAAAATGTTTTTAAATGTAACTAAGTATCTTTTAATCATGTTTTAATTTAGTCCTGAATGCGTTGACTAAAAAATGACGTTTCCAATAATTATTATGTGCGAAATATTTAGTGAACACTGAACGATTAAACATATCACAATCAAAAATGCTTCGTTCATATGCAACTGAATACACTGACAATATGTAATAGAGCCCCTTTGATACTTAGATATAATGACATTTTCGTTCCTTTAGTTTAGACTAAAAGCAAATATTTTATTGAATATTGTACCTACGTACCGTGTAGAATATTGTTTTCGTAAAACGTTAAAAGAGGATCACCTTTGGGGATTACATGCGTGATGTTACGTTTTATTTTTACGTTAAAAGAGGATTTAATTTTTTTTAAACACTACTCTCAACTGTCATCAAAAAGCAAACAACAGTGAATGTCAATTAAAAACAATTTTCCAAGTCACTAAAAGTGCATTATCTTCAAATTACAATTATATACATATTTCTATTATAATTACTATAAATTGATAATCATCTGAATGTACTTTAAAATTTAAACACAACTAATCTATATGTCTGAAATATTGAAAGAGTGGTTGACGCAACGTCTTCAACGTACCATTAAATGGGAAGCAGCAGAATTTGGTGATATGATGAAAAATGGTTATATAATTGCAGAAGTGCTTCGAAGTTACAATGTAATTAACGATGAAAAGTTTTTCATTATCCGCACAGGCAACAGCAGTGATGTTATTAAAAATAACTGGAGGGTTTTATGCATATGGTTACGAGATATTGAAATAAATCTCAATGACACTGATCTCAACAATGTGATGGAAGGAAGAGGTTCAGCTCTGTTAAGACTATTTTATCAACTATTTCTTCATTTAGATAAGAAAGATAGAACAGATTTTATTAAACGTGAGAGGAAAATGGTATCAAGGCTTGTCGAAAAGATGGCAACGAGATTTAAAGTAGACAAAGTTCCTGAGGAGAAGCAACCAATTGTAGATGATCTTTCTAAGCCTTTACTAGACGAAAGACAATTTATAGACTGGCAAAGAAAAAAAGCTGAACAGGTTAAAGAAACTTACGAGTACATGCGGCACAAGTATTCTAAAACGCTTACGCGAATAGCAGAATCTCAAACTCCCCTACAACCAAATGCTCCTCAAGTTAAAAAACTACCAGTAAAAGATAAAAAAGCTATGGATAAATTTAGTTTAAAATATCCGTGCAATTTTGAGAATTACACATATGAAGAATTACTTGGTTTAGAAGCGAAAGCTGCTGAGAGAAGAAAGAGTTTAGTCGATTCGGAGTGGACGAACAATTATTTAAGTAATTTACACAGTAGGTTACACAAAGAATCGGATTCCAACGAATTTCAAAGACAATTAAGTAATGCAGTTAGTAGTTCTATGTGGGAGATGACTGTTGCTGAAGAAGAATGTAAACTGGATACTGAACTTGCAAAAAAAGTTATGAAATTATCACAGTTTGAAAAGCAAATGTGTACCCAATTGATGGAAACAAAGCAGCAAGCACGAAATCTCGTAAAAAATCGTATTCAGAGTGAAAAAGAATTTGCAGAGCAAAGAGCACACCAATTTGATCAATTTTTAGGTAATATCAAGGAAGAAATTAATTTAGGTCTTGTTGAAATTGATTTCGAAAAGCAGAGACAAAACATGCTACATAAAAAACTGTATGCGGAAAAAATGAAAAGGAAACGACAACATTATTACGAAATATGTTATGAAACAATGTTGTCAATAGTCGACTACGCTACCAAATATGGTTATTTTAAGCGATTAATTGGAGATGACATTCCAAGTCATTTTATACACGAATGGAAAATGTTATATTTTAAACAACAACCATTATTTGACATACTTACTCCCATGGAGAATTTATTAAAAGACAAAGATGACGAAGAAGAAAATGAACCTATAGAAGATATTATTAGACTAGAGTTAAATCGACAAGAAACCTTAAATAAGGGTGAATTCAAAGAGTACCACGATTATTCTGATCCTTGGACCCTAGATTTATTAATACCTAATTATGACTCTGAATCTGAAGAAAGAAAATACGAATATCTAGGAACTCGTATACTTGGACACGTAGTTTATACTTTGCTTGAAATGAAATATCCATATCCACCAACGAGATCACCTGCAGACTTACCAGTTTTTTCAGCAAAAGCTATATTGTGTGGTCTTCCGGACAGATCAATAACTGTCCCTATGCAAACTTTACTAAATTTACGAAAAATTCATGTCGTCCGTCTGGAGACAGCAATAAATTTTTGTTTGAGAAAGTTTAAATTAGAAATGGTTGGATGCACGGATATAGAATTGTCTTTTGACAAATTTATGTCAAATTCTCAAGATGAGGACGAGAAAGAACTTTTAAGATTAATGAAGGTTGAAGATGATATTTTAAATAAAAGTAACGAAGCCAACTTTTCATTAATCTCGGGGCCCGTGCCTGCTAACGTAAAACAAACGCAAACACCTAAAACAATTCCTGAAGAAGAAATTACTTTGTCAGATGCAGCAAATCTCGGTAGATATGCATATGAAAGCTTAGGGTCTGGGGATTCGTTAACCGATCACCTTTTAGCTGCAATTATAGTAGAATATCTTAAAGACCAAGAGGATATAAATGGTTTTGTGATTATTAATTATCCAAACTTTTATCGTCAAGCACAAATTCTTGAGGAGACATTTTCAGGCCGTACTCCACCCGATGAAGAAGATTTAGATGATACGGATGATATTTATTTAGAGGAAAGTATTTCAAAACATCGTAAAATAGAGAAAGACCCCTTCAAGGATGTTAGAGTTTCTAAGTTAGTGAGCGATCCTCATATAAAAAAAAGTGATAAGCCTTTTGAAAGTTACTTTTCCTGTTATCTAAGATTAAAAGAAACAGGTGATATTTTGCAAGAAATGGTCATTTGGGATCTAACGAAAGAAAACTCTGAATTTATAGACAGATTTTATGCCGCTTTAGGGATAAATTATAGTATGTATTATGAAATTATAGAGAAGGATTTTCTAGCACAAATATGTAAATATATAATAGGGGATTACTCTATGCCATTACAATCTTGTGATAATCTTTTTGGTGAAAATGTGTTAAGTCTTCTGGATTTTCCCAATTCTGATGATAAAAGAACGAAATCTAGAATCGTTAAACCTGAGGTGTCCAATGGTAAATCAAAAGATAAAATAAGACGGGGTTCTAAGACTAGTCGACTAAGCTCGACCAATACGTTAGAAGTAATTAAAGAGCCCGAGGCCATTGGCAGTACACAAGATGAAATTATATCAATACCTGAGCAAGTGGGAGAAGAAGAAATAATAAGTAATACTACAATTAGTACAGAAGAAGTAAGAGTATTGGCTGGAGAAGAAGATTGGGTTTACGGAGACATACCTATTCCGGAAGCAATTGGACCGGCATTGGCAACTTGTTGGGAAGAAATAGAAAGGAGCTATATTCATGACATGGAACAATTATTCTTTGCTAAACGTTTACAAATGAACTGTTTGATACCTTATACGAGATTTATAAAAGATAAAATGGAGCAAATTATTACTCTACCATCTGGTAAACAGGATTTGGTTAATTCCTTCCAAAAGGAATACAACGATTTCGAAAACGATTGGCGAGATATTAATCTAACGAAAAATGAATGGCATTGCAGAGTTTTGGAGTTGCAGAATAGGTTGTATAATATTTGCGATGAGAGAAAAGTTAATGCTCAAAATCATAGATACGCGCTTATAAGCGACAACTGGACCATGGAAGAGTTAACTACAATGATAAACACTTATATCTCGTGTTTACAAACCGAATTAAATAGGTATGTTCAGATTATTTAACTATGAATCGTCAAACTCTATGAATTTTTAATCATTCTTTCATTATAAAGACAATAATGTATATAATATCTGCAGTAAGTAATCGTTGTCTAATAATATAGATTGCAGGTTCTTA
>DWEC01001606.1:0-13049 GCA_018245735.1 Microceris miodesmiata | reverse complement strand
GGGGGGGGCGGCGGCGGCGACGCCAAGCCGGGGGGGAGCTCGTCCGACACGGCCATGTGACAGTACGGCATGGGCCGGCGCGGCAAGGGCGACGCGCGCCGGACCAGGGTCAGCTTCCTCTTGTTTTAAGGAACTAAACTCCTTAAGACAACTCGTCGCCTCACGTCGGCCGGTCGAGCGCCGCCAGCGAGACCTATTGCTTCTCCGCTCTCTTAACCTACGTAGGTATGAGTCTGCTTTAACTACAACAATCATAGCCATATTGGATAAATATTATGTATAATGTACGCAGGAGAATTTAAAAGATGTATCATTTAGGAAATCGGAAAGCGACGTAAAATACTCCTACTATAATGTTGCCATGCTATTTGAAAGACTCAAAACGATGTAGAGCGAAGAAGCTGTCTCTCGGTAGCTCAACCGCGGGACCGCAGTTATCGCAATATCTACATATGTGTTACCACTAGATGTACATAAATAAACATTTTCAATTAACCTATTATACAATTATAGGTAACCATAATTACTTCCAATTATTACAACTCTTATTAAAATTGAAAGTGTTTATAGGAGTTTATAATGAATAGTAGCTTAAATAGAATCTTGACATATACCTATGTCAGTTGACAATCTTGACAGTCATTCGTACAACAGAATAGCATGTAGATGTTGATAAGTGCGGTACCGTCGTCCGACACGTGGTGTTGACAATCTGTTAAACTACGCGCTACCAATGGCGATATTTTGATGGATTGCAGCATTTTTTTATTATTAAGATGGACAGTACGATATATACAATGATAGTTTGCGCAGACCACTTGCGACACACAAGCGTACTACATACTAGCTAACGCCTATCTCTGCTACATCGCGAATACGCGGGCGCATATATAATTGCGCAGTTGGCTGTGGTTCTATAACTATAATGAGTAATATTAGTATTGAACAGTACAATATTTTGTAAAAATAAAATCGCATCGTTTTTGTTATTTTGATAACGACAATCGAATACAGTGTTCTTTATATTTAGCGTAGATAGAGATCTTGTACAAAGGGATACATACTGACCGATATTACACTCATGTCGCAAATGTCGCCTCGATATAAACATTGTGATTAGTAAGTAATTCAAAGAGTGAAATCGTACAATAATATTATATTATTGTATAATACTTTAACGAAATCTTGTTACACTATGTTAATGTTACACGTTGTTACATAAAATACTTAAGCAATTATACACTGACCTATATTTTTAATTTTCCCCTTAGCTTGTAATAAGATTCCGAGACCTACTACATGTGTATATTGTAAAAGTGTATAAACCGAGTCCCTCACCTGGTTTTGTTTATGTTAAGCTTTGTTTTTAATCGCACCTTCCGTGATCCCCGCACTAATGATATATTTCAATGCACGTTGGCTTCCTGTGTGTTACTTTGCAGTTATGGCTTTTGTTTCTCTGGACATGCTACGTTTACACCATTCTACTTTAATACCACACAATATTACTCTCGCATTCGATGTTTCGCATTATTAGCCGTTCCTCTTTCGACGACTATGTAATGTAAATACGTGTATAGATGGTGTTCAACATTATTATCAGTCGAGTCGCCGGCGCGGCGACGACCATTTGCATGATTGTGGTGCGAGAACAGATACATAGATGTGTGTTGCATGTGTGTTCGTGATAATCGTAATGAATGTCGTACTTCATCTTTCCGACGGGAGGATGTTTAGTATTAAAACGGGGGAACTTGACTCTGGTGACTGCATGTGCAGTACCCGGTCGCCCGAGAAACGCTCAGTGTTATATAGACCTCCGCACACGAACCACCGACGTAGGCCGCCGACGCTCCTCGCACTCGGCTCTTGCATGATCTGTGTCCTGGCTGCTGCTCTTGAACGCAATCATATCGCTCAGCATGCCGACTCATCTTCATGACAGCAATCTCCAGCTTACAACTGTTTATTCGGAATGACGGCAATAATGAACATATCAACGTCGTAGGTTTAATTATGAATTGCTAGAACAGGACGGAACGAAATAAAACATTAGTCGTTATTGTTAGTGATTAAGTGTTATTGCTACCTAGATACGGAAAATCGTGCCTAGTCATTTTTATATTAAATTAATCGATGTATTGATATTTTATTTACTGGTATATTGTTAAATGTTGTTATTTAATGTATATAAAGGAACATATTTACCTATTTATGTCATGAGAAATAGTAAAACGATAATATTTATACAAGTTTATATACCATAGGTCGTTTGTATAGGAAAAACTGATATCATAATTAGCAATATTTAAGTACGGATCACGGTACATGTGTTTTGATGAAAGTATTCGACAGTATCGATATTAAACATTCAATAAAGGCAGTCTCATTAAAATGCTAGCAAACAGACATACATCTAAATAATGGTAAATATTAAATGTGTTGGCAACACCCCTGTCAAAGATAGTACGCGACAGTGCTACCATCTATTCAATTAGAATAATAATGGAGGGCACTCGAGCACACAAAATTACCAATATCGAAATGAGATGTTCTCTTAAAAATAAATTGTACTCTCAAAGTCAGACTACATAATTTAAGAGATATAGGAAAACCGAAAAAGAAACATCTTATTTAATTCGAATAGTGATTTGACCGCCTAATATAGTAGCTGTTTAGTTTATTTTGGTGTCCGCCAAATTACTGAATAGGTATTACAAAATGTATATATAAATAGAGTTCATTAATCCATGGATATTTTACCTTTTTTACATAAATATATATGAAACATTTATAATTGAATATATCGTTTGTTTCCGCATTTCAGTTTTCAAATCTACAATAGATTGTAAAAATTTTAATATACACAGAGGAGTTATGTAATGTCTGTATACTGTTATTATATCTCTTAATATTATCTACTAACAACTGCTACAATATTAGAATATGTATGTATGTGTATATGTCTGTACATATCGTGCCTGTTGCGCTGAGGTCTACGTAGGTCGGCTAAGTTTTTTTCTTACACGGTCTATATAACACTCTGCTCGTTTCTTTAATGTTATATAATCTTAAAAATTGTTATTTACTGTAAACGCTAATAATTCCTAACCTTACTTATTGCCTTCCTAATTAATTTTGATAACTTACGATGTTCTTAGATAATCCAGTTTCACTTTTAAATAAGTAAGTAGGTACTTACTTATGTGTATTAGGCTAGTTCCTTATTAAGTTTTGTAACTAACAATATTTCCATTAAGGTAAAGAGCTTGACTAAGCTTTATAATAAGAGTTGTGAATCGAAATTGTGGCCACTTAATGTTATAGACTCGATTAATGTTAGAATAAATAGCTTCGGTTTTATTCGTCTGCCAGTCAAGTTAAAATGTTCATGTACCGTAACGCGCGCTTCATAAAATGTTACTAAAATCATCAATCTAAAAAACATATATAAATGTTACAGATTAGAAATATTTAAATACATATATATTTACTAGTTGTTTATAACTGTGGCAAACAATATAAATATCACTATTGAAGTGTAAATTACCGCGGTAATATTCAAGCAGTCCTTAGCTTTGAATGCGGAATTGGAATGGCTACATGTAAGGGTTACCATTTATTAGTAGATATGTATCTTTCAATCTGAACCGATTTCTACCATCGCCATATCCATGTGCATTTTGTAGAATAAGGACTGTTTGCATATAAAACGAGTCTCAAAGCAATAATTAAATTACAACTAGATACATTTGTGATTCATATTTTAAAATTTCGATTCATATTTTAAAATTTCTATTTTATTCAAATTTTTATCGAAGGTAAAACTTCATGAGGTACATTTAGAGCGAGGCCATGGAGTGATGATAAACGGGTAAATCATAATTGATCAAAAAAATGTGAAAGAGATATTAAATAGTTATTAATGGTTACAGGATATTAATGGTTACAGGAGAAACCGTTAAGTGTATAACATTGTTCAATAGTGGCCCTTGAAAGCATACGGTAGCATGATGAAATAACTGTCTTTACAGTTCCGTAGCCATCCGTACGACAGTCCGTTCCAATTTTGCTGTCAAAAACAATGGTGCTGCCATCTAGGCAACAGTGCTGCCAACTACTTAATAACATTCGTGACGCTGCCCAAAACAAATGATGCTCGAGTGGATGTGTTAGGACAATATATCTAAATCAAACGCCATGAATACTGCGTTATGAAAACAAGTATCCACTACATGTTCAAAATACAACACCCATGGCCCGCTCAATGCATCTTTCTAGCGTGTAAATGTACTTTTATCTTAATACGTAGTTCGAACTAGATTTAAATTCAGCGCTAGCTTCTGCTTGCGAACAACTGTTCAAAGTACAACATGAAATCGATACAATAATACAATAGCTGTGCCATTGTGCCTCTCGTAGAATAAATTATTGAATAAATAAAGCATAAGTATCAAATGGAGCATCGCGGAGCATACTATTGTTGGAGCCTGAGCTGGTAATTAAGTATTGGGAATTATAAGTATTGTAAACAAAAGGTGACTTCCATTGCATTTATCGTTCACGAACTGGTTAGTGTGTAAAGTTAGCGATACAGTGATTTGTGATATTACAAAGTACTTATTGGGATTTAGTACGACGTCCTCTATTATTTCGAGAATGTAATGTAGTTAACTCTAGTGTGACACGAGAAGAACACCAATAAAATAGTAACTATTAATTCTAATTCATAGATTTATATATTATAGACAAGGCATAGTTTGGGACAGGGTTCGAGTGAAACGTGGTACATTTTTCTTTTCACCAGTAACTTCTATTACCTCTTTGCACTGCTCTTTATTATTGATATTTCGATTTTCTCTCTTTATTACTCCAGCTAACAATCACGTATTTTCTTTTCCTATTGTAAAGTATTTTCTTAAATATAAATGAAGTTTCTTCTGTGAGTGGTAGACCGATTATGTGACGGAATAATGAACCAAATAATATAGCATAATTTATATTTTAGTCTAAATCAATTTGTGCTAGAACAGAGGTGCGAAGTACCTTAGCTAAAGATATATTTTTATTATTATTTCCTTACATTATTGTATAAAATGGATGACAACACTGAAGGAGTAAAACCCCATTAAGATTGTACTGTAAATAAGCAATTACTTTTGATAGCGTATAATTCATTTAAGAGACATAGATAAGCCACGTGCGCATCGTCTAATATTTTTAATCAATTTAATAATACTTTAATAAGAATAAATTTAAATATAAATTGTATTGTCAAGAAACTGTTGTGATTGTTATATTCGAAGTTGCATTTTCATTAAAATAATTAGAGGTATATTTTCCATAGTGCTGCCAAAAATAAATAGGTGTAGTGATGTTGTTTACATAACAAAACGTTTCGAGGTTGTTCGTGAATTTATGGATTGTATTTTGATGTGGCTGATGTATGTAGATGTGGTTAGGTCGTGTACGATAGCCAGCACGCTGCCTGTGCGCGAATAATTGTCAAACCGGTGGATTATAATGCTATGTGCGGGACTATTTGCTCCTGGGCTCCCGTATTGCGGAGAGATCGGTCTCCAGCTGTGGGATGTAAAAAGGGTTGCTGCCGTATGACAATTGTACACTTCATGAAAAATTGTAGAATGCCGTAGGAATTAACTGGGTAGTTTTGTTGGCTCGTGTACATGATTTAATTCATTATCAAATAAAAGGGATTCATATGAACATTGTAGTTTCATTAACCTAATATTTTTTGCCTATTAAACCACGTTTTTGAATACCGAATATTCCGCTCTAGAGAAATGGGCAGGGTGACCACAGAGGCTGTTGATGTTTTGCTGCACTCGTCGATATCGTACAGCGAGGAAAAAAACAAAAACTGTATATATTACGTATTTATTTATATATAATCAAAGGTACAATATATTACATCGTCTGCACTTCATTGCTCTCCAACGTACATCACAATCCTTCGTAATGACTAAGCAAATGATCAGTATGGTAAATCGGGTCGAAACCCTACACAAAATACAAAATTAAGCATATACTTAACATCTACGTACCTAAGTTTAACTCGGAAGTCAATACTGTGGTATAGGAAGTAATACAAATTTCACCATGGCATGTCGATTAAATAAAGATTATGCGTACCTCGTAAATAATGCGCGGCCACTATTTAAATATTTCGATAATAAAAATTTAATGTAGTCACTAAAGAAAATATTTACAAAGAAACTTCGAGTATCTCGTAACAGAGAACATGTGTATAATAAGGTTACATGTATAAAATAAATGGTTACGCTCTTTCTACAAATATTATTAGGATTCAGAAATGTGTTCGATAAAGGATGCGAATAAAGATAAACAGGATGCAGTTACTCATCGTCCGCGAAGGAGACGACTCTTTCGGTAGGATGGTCTCTCCGATACACTCCAACACTTATCACGAGACGCTACCGGCTAGCTAGAGCTAGATCCTAACTCACGACTGAACTATGAGCATACTTTAATATCACTAAGCACAATATACCGACGTATATGCTGAACGCGTGCCATTCCACACTTATTGGCGCATTTCGATGCACCGTACATATAAGCCGAAATTGTATCGCCGTCAATTTAAACGAAGTAAAAAATATCTAAATTACATCTAAATTTAGAATCGTGTACATAGTCCTAGTAAAAAGATCTCGAATACCTACCATGCGAAACACCCTTAAATGGTACAAACAAATCGTATTTAATTCGTACGAAGTCCACACCGTCGGTAGATACATATGTCTATTATATAACGAGATAATTATGAATAGTGTCTATTTATTACTGGATACAGATTTGAGCTAAATCGATCACGTCACTGTTGCATTGTCGACGTGCCCGCGGGCACCTCGCGAGAACACACCCAGTGTTCACAAGTTCGACAGAGCACACCTCCATTACAAGCTACTTTGGCAACTCTGTGGACGTATGTCGGGTGCAGCTGCTGAACATTCTGTCCGCACTTTGTCTCGGGTCTCATATAAAAGGTGGCGTACAAAATTTTTTTTAGAAAAAAAGCGTCGTACGAAATTAGGCCTCAACAAAATAAATGCTTTGTCATGGAATACAAGTAAATACATCTTACAAGTAAATACACATAAAAGGAGTAACATATTTCTGTACAAATAATTTTTACCGACTATTTGAGAAAATGTAAATAATATTATACGATGTAGTCTTTTGTCATCGTTGCACGAATGTATTAGTCGAGTTACAACTACATGTAATACGTACAGTTTAATGCATAGCTATGCTCGGTGCGTTCTGTAAAACCTTATGTCCGACTACATTGCTAATCCTGTGGCAACACTCTTAAATGACCAATCTGAAAGTTACACAAATATCCAATATAAAAATTTTATACTAATAAATAATAATCAATAATAATTTAAAGAAAAAGAGTCGAATAAAATATTACAAAGTTTTTGCGTTACATCCTTTGATGTAACGCTGGAGGATTGACGGAACAATACGTGTCGACATTACTCGTTTATTCAGGTACACAATACATGTTTCAAATTTTTATATCAATTATGCATTTAGATAATGCCAATCCACTCAACAGTACCGTATCGCTATCTCAAGGTATCCGCTCAGATACATCTAACTTTGTTCCTTCAGTCCTTATACCCAAGTACAATTCATAAATATATACAACGTATGCTACGAGAAGATCGTCCTCAAATTTAGTGACAGAGAAATCGAGTGTAAGCACACAGTTTTATAACATACAACAGTGAGACACACGCAACCGGGTCTACGAGTAGATCTGTTAGAAGGCAATACGAAATGGAAAGTCGAACGAGTTCCGCGCGGCCACGGTCGGCACGCGGGAGGAAATAGCGACACTCACCACTACGCTGAAAATGGCACTATATCAAATATTTATAATAACGCAGGGCGGGCGGCGCGGCCGCCGGTGGTTAGTGACGGGGCGGGCGGGCGGCGCGGCGGCCGCCTAGAACAAACCTTTCTTTTTCTTGTCCTTCTTGTCCTTGCCGTCGACGGTCCTGCAAGGGAGAGCGAGGCGTGATTAGCGCGCGGGAGGAGGGTGCGTGTGTGTGCGTGCGTGTGTGTGTGTGTGCGTGTGCGTGTACTGACTCCTTGCTGTTGGCCTCGAGGTCGCGGCGGCGCAGGTCGTCGAGCGAGAGGCCGGTGTCGCGCTCCCAGGCGGCGCGCTCGGCCAGCAGCGCGCGCTGCCGCTCGTCGAGGTCGCGCGCCTGCGCCTCGAGCGCGCGCCGCGTGGCCTCGTGCCGCCGCGCCAGCTCCGCCTCCGACTCCTTCAGCTTGGCGCGCTTCTCGCGCACCTTCAGCTCGAACACCTGCAACCACGCTCCGCTGCTTTATGTGCCAAACTAGTTAAACCTCTCACTATCACGCCCTCACCGGCGGCTATCGATCGTAAAAACATGACTTCCCGCCTGTAATACCCGAGAATACATTTCACCGGTTACGTTTACGTCTCACTGCGGAATAGGTCGCTTGCCAATGGTCGGTTGCCATGCGTCGTCGACGACGCGACCATACTCCGAACCACTACTAGAAAAACCAAATTAGAAAATTTCGTAATGTTTGACCCGGGAATCGAACCCGGGACCTCCCGGTCGGCAGTCGCACTTGCAATCAACACGATGAACGAGGAGATCGTCGTCGTCGTTCGTCGTTTTCTATTTATTATCTTTTCTTATTATTTATCTTTTCTCGAGGTATACGTGCACGTGAATGTACTTCTACTGGAGCACCGCGTTGTCCATGAGGCGACATTGTTCGAGACATACATGTCGATGTGTTGTACCTGTCGACATCATTCACTATCTTCGTATGAACGGAATTAGCCTGGTTACTCGCCACTCGATATCAACCTAGCCGGTCACCTCAATACGTATAATCTTACCCCCTCATTAACTTTAACGATTTCGAAAACTCGCTTTACGAACTTCCAAAACTTTTCCAAACCTTAGGTTGCAGCTACGCTAATTGACGCACGAAATGTTATAGAGAACACTAAAACACCCAATTTTATACAAATCCAAAGTAATCACGAGTCGCCAAAAACTTATAACACTTCATGTAACAATTTTTTCCATACTTACACTACATAACATATACAGTTTTCTAAAATCACTAGACCTGCATCATTACATAAATGATCTCATAGTATCTGACCTGTTCCATCTCACTCTCCATTTTCTTCATTTTAAGGTCGTGCTCCCGTTTCTCCTCCTCCATTTGAGCCAAAGGATTCCTGAGAACAAATATAAAATAAAATTACATGTATATGAATCAAATATTGTATAGGTACATTCAAACACTTCACATTAGTACTATAGACCTCACATTGGAAATTCGTTACATGCACATGCACTTGTATGGCAATGAAGCGTTACATTTATTACAAGCAAATAGTATCAAATGTTATTAAAGATTCCTTACACTTCAAAGTCTTAAAATATCAAAGAAAAAATATTAATAAAAAATGGGATTTTCATATCAATTGTATTAACAAATTAAAGACCTAAAATTTGTTAAAAATGACCTAAAATTTTACAAATCAGTCACTTTTTATTTTTTAATGACAGATAATTAATTATATATGTACAGAATAATTAATTTAATAAGAATTTCCAAGTTAACATAGGTTTAGTTAACATCAGGTTAACATAAATAATTATTGTTATAGGAGTGGAACATAATTTCAAGCTTCTAACAAGTCAACACACATTTGGACAGAGCAATAAATGCCAGTATTAAAACCTACTATAAAACTTGCAATGGTGTTCTACATATATAAATAAAGTGAGATAATTGCAACTATGAAAGTCATAACACAATAATACATACATATAATTACTCCATAAACACATATATACATGCAAACTAATATAACCCCGTGCTGTAAGATGAAATATGTAAGTTAATGGTAATAAATAAAAACACACAAAGGGCAATGTGTGCCATGGAACTTACCACACGGTTATGAAACTGTTCATCAGTCCTTGCGGGCACAAACTGAACACCAACACAACCATAGTTAACGTACAACACGTGGCTGTGTCCCCTCTCTACACTGGCATTAGTAACATCCACTTCTAACAACTATTTCAAGTTGATTGATATTCATTAGTCCAATGCTAATAAAATAGAGCACGTTATTATACCATTACGCCAGGTTCCTTATAGAATGAGCAGAGTGCACAGAGTAGCAAATATCTATCTTTACAGATCTGAGACCAGATAATAGGACTGTAATGCTGATGTGTGCTGTCTAATAATACATAATTTAACGTCGACAAGAGGCTTATACTTATTAATAATATTTATTCCTATACATATTTACTGTTAAGAGCAAGAAAGTCACACATCGTCATTAACAATAATGTGTTGTTGCGAGCAGTGTGTCACGCCGGGAGTACCTTCTCCAAGACACGTTGAACGAATCATTGAACAGTAAATTGTTATTAATGCCAGTGCGGACGCGAGTGAACTGCAAAGTTATTATGAATCATGGTATTTGATCATGGATATTTTAAATGACTAGCGTCATTGCATCGAGGATGTTCGAATTGACTTTCATTTCACACTCAAATCCATTATAATTAACAATAATGAAGTTTTAAAATCAGCGTTAAAATAATCCATGTCAAATTTTAATGGTAACATGTGAATTAATGGATAATAATAATAATAATAACAATATTCCATTTCTGCATGCCCAAGCACGTAACGTTTAATATAAAAAATGTATGCAGCTATCGCACTTCTAGAGTAGTGATAATGATAAAGTCTGTAGCTCAAACTGCGACAGAAGAAAGAAGAAAGAATCAATCAAAAGGTGACCAGACATGCAGCAATGAAAAACATTAAATCGCTAGTCGTTTTATATTTATTCAGTACATTTACTTTTCGTATGACAAAAATTTATCTCCAAATGTAAAAATATATGGGTTTGAGTCTGGTCACCTTCGTGTGGCGACAACAGTAAAGAAACCAAGACATATAATATTCCCTGTTAGTTGTCAGTACAAGTTAATTTTGCCAACCCTGTCTACATCGGTTGTTAGATCTTACCATGCCCCATAGCTATGTATGTTTAGAAAATCATTTTAGAAGATTCATTGTGGTAAAAACATATATTGATTTAGTTAACATTATTTTTGGATCTTGAAACCAAAACAATGATAAGTTGATCCAATAAAAACATGAGTATCCATAAGTTACATATGATTTAAAGAAATTCCAACCGTTTTAAGCAGTGAAACTTGAACGACATCGCGAACCCTTTTATCATCGACATCACTCATTGTTGCTGTTATACACGTGTTTTCGCTCATAATGAAGAAGGGTTAAAACCATAACCAACCACACGGGCTAAGTACGAATTGGCTGATTGATGATTGAAAACTCTATGATGCGCAGTTTTCTTATGATGTTCTTCACTAACAGCCAGTGTTAACTAATCTTATATATCTTTTATTAGTAAATATTTTTGTTATAATAAGTGAATAACTTGTGAATACCCAAGTAAGATAAAAATTGTTTATTGTCATGAAAGAGTACGTTAATGGATTGATTAATGGTTTCCAATAGTAAGTCCTGAAATATGTTATGCCGAAGAGGTTACACAGGCCACTCAATGAATGACGAGGTCATTGCTAACAATTGTAATTTGCAATTAGTACCTCCCAGATATATCAATATCCGATTAAAAATAGCTGCTTGTTATATAACAATCAAGAAACTAATTCTATTGTACAATGTATAGAAAGTGTGATAGGTACAATATACCACCACCCGGCCACGGGTCAGTCACCAGTTTTGGCTGACACGATACCTAACGCACGCTAGCATTGAGCCCACATCAAGTAGCCTGAGGAGCCATTAGTGTTTTTAATAACAAATGTATGCAGGAGGAGTACATACTTGTTAGAGTTAATCCTGTGCGGCTTGCCATCGTGCGAGAGGCCGGCCAGCTTGCGGCAGCGGTAGTTCTCGTAGTGCACGGAGCTGGTCACGTCCTTCAGGTCCTGCAGGTGCGTGCGGATCACCATGTTGCGCAGCGCTATAAAATCGCAGTGCTCCAGGTTCTCCACTGGAATATTATTTAACCATTATATTACATTTATCGATTTTTGTATGTGCTAAGGATTAATAGTTTGATATTTCTGACAAATCGCCATTGTATTATTTATTTTTATTTTACACAACATTTTTTGTCCATGTGAATCAATTTTTACATGATTATTTCAATGTTTTATTGTTTACCTCTTTCACCCATCTCAAACAGAAACATAACTCTAAACATATATTAGAACAACATCAGTACATACTGTAAACGTATATAGGTATTTCACAAATAGCAAACACAAGATAAAAAATATAATAAGATATAAATTTCCAACATCAGAGTAATCACTGATAATTTTATAATTTAGAGAAAACAATATTAAGTGCTTGTATTTATTTTATATTTTTAATGTATGGGAATTTCCTTTTTAATTTATAGATTGTTTTAATTCAAGGTTCCATAGTGCATCTTTCGAAACATCAGCTTTCAAACATGTATTTATGAGTAGTTTTAGAACATTTAGTTACCTGACATCAAAGGCCTTACAAGTCTCTCGACTGACAGCAAAACTGACTTTGTTTACAATATGACTAACATTTGATGTTAAGGGATCAAAGGGAACTGAATAAGGAGTAGCAAAGAGAAATATTACACCTCCGTACTGTCGCACTAAAATACTTCGACATGTGTAATTCAATATTTTAAGGATATCTTCATTTCAGTTTGCCGCGGATTATAAACTAAACTTATTAAATCAGATTCGTGGATGTATACGTCGCCACTACGGAACTCGTAGATAACATAATGTTTGACATGGATCAGTCGGGAGGCATCTACGATGGAATACTATATTCAAATTCAAATTTAAATTCATTTATTCAAAATTGGTTCATAAGAACACTTTTTGTACGTCAAAATGATGCTACCACCGCTTCGGAAGATG
>DWEC01001605.1:0-13050 GCA_018245735.1 Microceris miodesmiata | reverse complement strand
TAAACCCCCTTTTGGGGAGGCCTATGTCCAGCAGTGGGCTGAGATAGGCTGAAGATGATTGCTTATTAATTGGTACTAAATTTTAACTGCGTCTATTTTCTGAACAAATATATAGCGCTGGGGAGATTGTTCCGACAAGTGCCAATTTTAAACCTAGTCAGATTCATCTTGCCTGACACTCGACGTCCCCTTACAGCACAACTAGGTCAACGACAGAAAACAAACCTTGTTGTAGCTGCGAGTACTTATATCGGATACATATTATTATCTCCTCACAGCGTGCAGCTCCTATATTACTTCGAATAACGTAAACTAATTTGAACATCCAAAATATTCATAAACATATTTTTTCGTAATGAGAGCATTTTTTTAAATTGTTATCTTCACGGTAGGTAAAAAGAATGAATTTTTAAAATGTAAACAATTATACCACGTGATTTTTTTAACTTATGAATAACTTAATACTGGTTCTAAAGATAATTATAATATACATAGCTTACGAAGAAACTATCAAATTCATATTTCGAAAACATGATGATACTTAGGTCTGTTTTTAATAGGATTGTCGTTTAATAACATATTTTTTTTATTACTCACACAGTGCGCCATTTCGGGATAATAACAGTCTAATATTCTCGATTAACAATTAGTTCGTTTAGACTCATCAAAGCATTGAATAATATTATAATAGAACAATAGACAACTGTTTTATAACTTTTTCAATTATGTCGATGTACAAACAATAGGTCGAAGCACGATTAAAATATCGACATGAAAGGTCGAGTGGAGCGATATCTGTACTTGGTGTTTATTTTTGTCTTCGAAATTCGAATTAGAAAATATTGTTCATTTTGACGCCGTGGCGTGGGTGGAGGTGGGTGAAACAAATTTTAATTTTGGAACAATGCAGCTCTACATATTTTAAAGTAGTACTTCCTCAGTAAAGTAAATAATATTAGCTACTAAAAATAAATATTTCGTAGGTACAGTTCGTTATTCTTAAAGCGCTAAGACATTTGGCTACCAAGAAAGATTAAAAACAGAGCCCCTCATTTGTTTATTTATAAGTTATTACACTAGGATAGGTATGTATAAAACTGCCAGCCTGTGAATACATAGACTTAATGGCCGCTAGCTACTTATATGTAGGTATAAGCTTGAAGAATTTTAACGAATCGTCTAGGATAGCATGTGCACATTATCAGTTACTACCAATAAGTAGAATACCTTTACGCTGGATTTAGATTTTACATATAAAGTTGCAGTTTACTATGATAAATATCATTTCTAAAATAACTACCACATCAGTCCGCGTTCTTACTGTTTATTTTAAAATACAAGGTTCGAAATTTTAAGTCTTATGATAATGTATGTTGTATATGCACGTACCTTTCCGAAGCTGCCCTTGCCAAGGACCTTAATGAACTGAAAATCTTCAATCGTGTATTTTCTGAAGCGAGGAATAGTCCTCGCCGGTGGGGTAAACCTACCAGTCTTCCGGAACAGTCCATATGCAGTTGATTGTTCTGCGAATATTTAAAAATAAAACTTTAACATATCATTGATTTCTTAACATTTTAAATAAAACAATCATTTTAATAACTTGCATTATAAAACATATTATCATAATTTGTTTCGCAAATAGAAAAAATACGAAGTAACATTTATATTCACTAAATTCGATATTTAAATCGCACGTTCGTTAGTATCTACACTATTTAAAAAAAACTTTTCATTGCACTTTTTTGTAAGTTTATGTGAAGCATTGATTAATCATTAATTAAAAAGTAAATAACTAAAATTGAGAAACAGATGTATGTTGGTATACCGTAAATGTGTATGTGTGTAGGATGTATTTTGAAATTATAAAATCATTTCATTATTATATTCGTTTACACTGTATATGATCAGACGCATACATTAAGTTTAGTTGCTTCTTGTAAGTTCTGAAAATTACGCGCTATGACTTATTGGCACAACTGCTTTGGCATTTCTCGTCGTCTTTCCGAGATTTAAAACATTGTAAACATCCTTTATAATTTATTCGACTTTCGTTTTACATGATCTTATCAGATGTCACGTAGCTTTGAACGTATGTCCAATATTTTTTAATTTTAACTACTTGTATAGTCAAGAAAAAATTTCTTTCTTAATTTACTTACTTTTACGATTTGTTAAATTATAATAAAGTGTTTTGATAAGTAGGTTCCCATTATAAAATATTTGTCATTAATTACTATTGTGTTATCTACCTTAATATAAAAGTGATTTTAAATTTAACTTGCAATTTTTATATAAATTTTAGGCTACTGTTGTGTAACGATGTCCTCAAATGTATACAAAACTAGCAATAAAATATTTACGGAAATAAATAGTTAAATGTGTATCTATTCCTCGCTGTATATTTATTGCATGTTTACGTTACGGTTTCATAAATATTATCTGAATACGTGTCATATTAGTTCATCGACGACATACAAAAACACGAACACCGCTAAAAATATTATACATAGTTACATGGCTCAGACAGCAATATCAAGGCCATCTCGTGTAATTCTGGACTACATAATGTGAGATCCTTACGTGTAAAAAATAAAATAGTAATACCTTGCCATTTGTAAATATCACTTGATCATTTTACATTTCGTTTGCCTGCCAGATAGCAAATCAGCCATCTAATAGCTGGCAATATATAATGTGGCGATAATTATATAGTAGTTAAAAAAAACTTAGCAACAGAGAAGTCGCTATTGTTTTCGACTTGACTAATAAAACTTGTAACGACGAGTATTTAAGAGTCGGATATATTGGAAGCAATATTAAAGCTTAGGGTTTCGGCGGTAGGTCGGAATCGGACCTTCAACCAGTCACGTCAGCTAATCCGCGATGCCACAGGTCACCAGATAAATCAATCAAACAAATCATTACATATTATTTCTATTCGGATACGCGGTAGAGATGTACTAATTTATGAAACTATATAGAATCGAATTACTACCGACTTAAATCGTTTCTATTTATCATAGTGCTGTTTCTGTCTGGTCCAAACTGGGATATTTCGATTGCCTGTCAGTACGATTAATTTCAATAATTAGTTTAATGGGCATGATCTATGTTTATGTAGAGTCTTAATTCAAAGGAACGTACTGTAATGATTATAATCAGGTCAGAGACGATTATTGTGAACTGAACGTTTCTAGCTTTGCTGTGTGCGTATTTAACGTACATCAAAGCTTTTATGAGGCAAATGCACTCAAGGAATAATGACGTAAGCTTTCATACTGTATCTGCGTTACAAACGGATTTTAAAACATCCAGTTTTGTTCTCATTTTATTATAAAAAAATGTATGTTATAGTTATTCAACTGTATGTTTTCACAATAATAAATGTTATTAAACCCAAATCGATTTTGTTAGAAATAATTTGTCAACATCTCAATTTCCCTTGAGCACTAATTTATTTTAAATAACGTTTATTAAACAAATAATCAAGAAAAAAATATTAAAAACCTGCATGAATCATAAATGTCAAAAACATACAACGAACAAAGCAAAACTGAAAAAGCCTCCGTTATTGGCAGCTTTCATCGGCACAGTCCTTTTCCAAACTTTCTTTTACCTAATGTCATATTTATCCTGGACATTGATGTATTTGTTATTGTATTATATGCTAATAACAGAAACAATTTCCGAGAAATCTTGTGCGTCTTCCTAAATTTTTGGCGAAAGGTAATTTGTTTGTCTCTGTCTAATGTATTCCATTGTTTTGTTCGTTTGTTTTTAAGAAAAATAGACGCGTCATCTGATTGTTATGAGTGATGGACATCTGGCTCGGTACGAGTATCTGCACTCGTTTCTCGCCATTAATATAACATAATACAGTCTGTAAAAAGAACTGTATGCATCGTTCATTACCGGGAAATTTTCAGTAGGAACGTGTTTATGTTGTGTGGTAAACACAGATAAAGTAAACACGGAGCTAAGCTTTTACTTTCTCTACCACGGTAGCAGTATTAGGATATAGCCGCACAGTTGTATCAATGTTTATAATAATACATTTACCAAAAAACTCAAATGCATTAAGTGCTTGTCCAAACAAATCCAGTTGTGTATTTATTTTGATATTTAATGATGGATTTATACAAAAATCACGTGCACCTAAATACGTCGGAAAGGACCTATTTATATTTAAAAAATCGATATGTTCAACGCAACATTATTTTATTGAATGATTCCTTTTTTTATAAATAAATTTCGAGTAGTATCACGATAGCCTATCCAAATAGACATATCCAAAACGATTGCAGATTTGCATATAAAAACGTGAAGCATAACAACGCAGCTAGACTTAGCATTTGAAATAATTTCTTTACCTAACTTCTGAATGTTAGTTGGAGTTCATTTCAATTCATATCAATAATGTGTTTTTTATTATATCTGTTTAAAAGTGGGATGCGTTTTGAAATTATGTAACGTATACGCGGAACGCGGAAATCGAAGTGTGCCACGCCGCCTCCTCAGTGTTTCCAGAGAAAGTCCTGTTACCGTTTCAACATTCGTATTTATAGATGCTTTTGAAATATTCGCTTTTTGCCAATTGTGTCAGGAAGCACATATTTTATTACCTCTATCTACAACATCCTCTCAGAATAGAATTTATGGGTGAGCTTGTTTGTAAGAACAGAAATACTTATGTAGGTACATTATATTCTACAAGAATAGTACTTACCTTACCGTTTCCAAATGGATACCTGTTTGTAGAGACTTTGTACATTTTTATTTTGTTCTATTTAATACACGTAGAGATGTAGAAATAGGCAAACGTGTGTAGTTAGTTAGTGGCGGCACAATAAGCAAACAGAACTAGGTAAAACATTAAAGGTAAGATAGAAGTTAAATTCAATAAGGTGGACACTAATTTTATACGTTTCAAGCATTCGACATGGGAATAGATTTGTCTCACCCAACTCCTGTTCCGAGAAGTCTTCAGTCTCTGTTGCATTCGATGGGATTCCTGTGGAAGTGCTGGGACTGTCTCCACCTGTAGAACGAACTTAATATGATCTTGCCCTTTTGAGGGCATCAAAATAATTTTTGATTTTATAAGATAGATATACACTTTAATAGTTATGTAGTATGTTTAGCTAAACATTTTAGTACAATATCACAATTTTAGAAATTAATTCAAATTCATTTTAAAAGTAACTACATAGAATTATTCTTTGAAGTATTCAGGAACAGCATGTTAAGTAGATAATTAAAGGAAACGCGAATACTTACAATGTGAAGTAGTCAATAATTTATAACTTGTATAAGTTACAAGTAGTTGGCATTAGTTTTCTTTACTTATTGCAATAACTACTTAACATCAAAGACAGTGCTTATATTTATATGTATGAGTAACATGTACTTTTACAAATAATCGATAATTTGTTCCTCTGACAAATCTTACTTGAAAAACATTTTTCTGTTGGATATAAATTGAACAGGCATAAAATCCGTTAAATCACAGTAAAACAAAATGCCCAACAGACCAATGCCAAAGTCTGGATGGATAAAAATACGGGACGTTTGAAGTCCGGCCAAATAAATCGACGATCATAGTAACTTTCGATTGGCTTAGTCACGAAGCGAAGATACAGGCTGGCATCGATTCCTCATACGTGACGAGCTGCTGACAATGATGATGGATACGATGTGTCATAAACCGTTTAATTATTCCATCCATCGATACTAGAGTACTACTACTAATAGGACGTTTCCTTGATTTTTTTCTAAGTTTAACGTACGTTTATTTGAAGTATACAGATTTTGCAAATATTTCGAAATATACCAAGCTCGATAAATGACTCCTCCGTGTAATTACATTCTTAATTAGTCTCAAAATGGAGTGCTATATTATTAGCAGTGATCGAACGATTTCTTAAAAGCTTCGAATATAATTTATGCGATCAATTGCGTACAGGTGAGTGGCTAGCAAATGATTGGCCTGTATCCAGATATACAACAGTGCCGATCACATCACGCACCCACGCGGCTAACCACACTACAACACAAACAAATTTGCGTAGTAATTTCAATATGTTCTTAGCTCGTAATTTATTTGCTAAATAATGAAAGTATATTTATCATGCTTTGATGGCGAGCTTATACGTTGTGTACATGAGCAGTAAAATAAAACATTATGTACTTGTTTGCGTCCTGGTCATTCGAACGCCACTTTTAAAATGATGTAAGTGTTGATATTTTACTTTTATAACCTAACATGCTAAGATAAGAAATTTATGAAATAACTTTTCTAACTCGTTCATTTCAATAGTTGTTGGGATTTTTTTTAAATACCTACCTCTCTTCGAAGCACTTCGGCATGCCAATGCTTCGACCAGAAGACGTTGGTTCACACCGCATAAATTCGCCGTCAATTTTTCACATTTCCGGTGACAGTTAACATCACAGTCTAAAACAAATAACGGCATATTGCGCGGCGAAAGGAAAGGACTTCTTTAAAATGCGAACCTACTGACATTAAATTGCTCAAAGCCGTGCAAAAGCCTGCGTGCAAATTAAGGAATCTCCGCCAAATCTATATACAAGTTAGTCGAGTTATTGCTCTTTGGGTGTATTATTTGTTTTCTGTAGTGTGATAAACATGTGGTACTGTGTTGTATTGACTGTTATAAAAGAATTATCTTCACCTTTTTTTACGAAAACGAATCCGGCGGGTGAAGTAGGCGCTGAGGAGTCAAAACCGGAGTCGTTTGAACCCGTCGAAGTCCTACCGTCAGCATTGTTTTCACATTCATAAAATTCACCGGCACTTTCACTTGATTCTGATTCTTCAGTTTCTTCTTCATCAGAAGACTCTTCTTCAGATGAGGTGTCTGAAGAACTAGATGAGCGAATGACTTGTGGGTTTCTCTTTTGAAGAGGACGAGGAGTCGCAATTAAAACCTTCGAAGCTAATTGTTGTTTAACAGGTTTCTTCGGTGTGGGCAATAATCCACTTGGTGCGGGTTGCTTTGCCTGGGGTTCTTCTTTCTTTGTGACTTCTTCAGACTTAGCTTCTTCTGCCACTTTAGTAATAGGTGGCAAGAGATCTTGAGTGCCGTTGATTGGAATGTTTGTAAGTTCTTTAGGTGCGTCTATTCGTACCTTGGATGCATCTACGTGTACCTTTGATCCATCTACCTGTACCTTCGATGCATCTGCTTGAACCTTAGACGAATCTACCTCTACCTTGGATGCATCTGCTTGAATCTTAGACGCATCTACCTCTACCTTGGATGCATCTACGTGTTCCTTTGATCCATCTACCTGTACCTTGGATGCATCTGCTTGAACCTTGGACGCATCTACCTTTACCTTGGATGCATCTACTTGTACCTTTGATCCATCTACCTCTACCTTGGATGCTTCTACTTGTATCTTTAATCCATCTACCTGTGCTTTGGATGCATCTACTTGAACTTTAGACGAATCTATGTCTATCTTGGATGCATCTAATTGTACCTTTGATTCATCTACCTCTATCTTGAATCCATCTACTTTTGTCTTAGCTGCATCTAGTGGAGTTAATGATTTATCGCTGACTTCTTTAGCAACCATTTTATTATTTTCTATACTCTTGTTTGCTACCTTTCTATCCGACTTTTTCGTTATTTCAACTCTCTTCGGAGATTTTTGTACTTTTGTTAAATTTTGTTCTTGGATTTTGTGGAATGTAGGCAAAGATGGGTCTGTTTTATGTTCTTCAATATTATGTTCAACTTTATTAGCTTTTTCTGAGTCTAATTTTGGTTGAGTATTATTTTGTTCGTTACAAACAACAACATTGTCATTAAATTTATTTACTGGTTTTGTTTCATTACTGTTTAAAAATGAATTGTTGGTAGATTGAGATGTTACCGGTATCTTTTGATTCCCTATATTATTGTTTTCTTTAAAATCCACTGTTGTAATATTGGGTTGCTCGTCTCGCGCCTGTAATGATTTTGTGCTACTTTTTGATGATTCCATGACGTGTCCAATACTCATGTTTTCTTTTTTCAAGACAGTTTCTGTCGGTGGAACTTTTGTGATTGATTCCTTTGAATCTGAGTCCTTTGTTATTATTTGCTTAAGAGAGCTGTTTGATTCTTTTTCAAGATCAGGAATGGCTTTTTCAATTGTACTGATCTGTTCGGAACTTTTATTTGTTGATTGTGCCTTGTCATCTGTTTTAGAAGATAATAATTCAATATTTTTTAGTGTAACATCTATTGTCAATGTGGTATCTTTTGTCGTCTCTTCGCATATTTTTGTATTTTCTCTGATCTGATTGTCTTCTACAAAACTCACTTTATTTTTTAAATTCTTTGTTTTTAGAAATTTTTCTTCAAGAGTGGTTTTTGGTTCAATTTCAACGGAATGGTTTTCAATTTTATCGTTTTCTTTTTTTGTATTAGTGTCGCTTTTGATACTTTCTTTAGTAATGTCAGTAATAACTTGGGTGTAATTTATTTTAGAAATGCTATCAGAATCCTGAACCTTGATCTCTTTAAGTACATTAACAGATGATTTCTTTTCCAAGTCATTAGATATCATTTCCTTATATTCGAAAGACTCTTTTGATTTTACGTTATCCAAATTGGGCTTAAGTTCAGTAAAACTATTTTCTGTTCTAATATTTTCTTCGTTACGATTA
This sequence comes from Microceris miodesmiata, assembly GCA_018245735.1. Lineage (NCBI taxonomy): Eukaryota > Metazoa > Arthropoda > Insecta > Lepidoptera > Hesperiidae > Microceris > Microceris miodesmiata. The sequence continues at coordinate 4,367 of DWEC01001605.1, read as the reverse complement.
CTTTCACTAAGATTTTTTATACACACTGTACTTTGTAATGCACTTGACTTACATTCAGTTACAACATCATTTTCTTCTAATTTTAACGGATCTTTTTTTCTGAATGTTGTGGAAGACTTGTCTATATCGTTTTTCTGATGACTTTCAAGGATGATATCTCTTTCTATTTCTTTTTTTGTTTCAACAGTTCTCGGCATTATTTCCTTTTCTTTTTCAATCATTTCCTCTGTTTTATTTGGACTTATGACGTCTTGATCTAAATTACAATGTTTTCCTCGTGTGAATTGCGTATTTGCTATTGTGTGTTCACTATGCTCATCTTTGATCTTTATATCTGATTGCACATCGTTGGAAACGATAGGGGCTGTGTTTAAATTTGTGGTAGAGTCATCCTCTTCCGTAAACCAGAACAGACCACGTGAATTCTTCTGTTTCGATTCTTCTAATATTTTTTTTCTTTTCATTAAATAAACAGTCTCTCTTTTACCTATTTTATCCCAAAAATTGCCATCCTCCGGTTCTGGTGACAAAGGATTTTCTTTAACCTGCGCCTGAACCTCAACATTCATGGGAGTTGTTGATTTTCTTTTAGACTTGAAACTCTTTCGACGATTCGGATTTACAGGTTCTGGAAGAATTTCTTTAGATCCTGTTGTTTCATCCACAACACTCGTAAATATTATTCCTTTTTTCGGAGTTCTAGGTTTTTCTTCTACAGTAACATTTTCAATTACAAATTTTAAAGGGCTTGAAGGAGGAGATATTTCTACGCTAGATGTTATTTTCGCTTTTAATTTTGATTTTGGTTTTGGCTGTTTAGTTGACTTCCTACTTTCGTCAATGCAAGGTAGGTCTGTATTAGAACAATGTTCCTTTGGAAACTCTGTTATAGAATCAAGCCTACATATACTACCACCAGATGAAGATTTTTTGATACTACGCCTTTTTGTGAAGGTCTTAGAATCTTTAAAAGAATTTAAGCGTTCATGTAAAGAATGATCAGATTTTGTTGTTATTAGTGGACTTCCTTCTTCCGCCATTTTTCTTCTTTTTGAATTATCCACTTGGGAACTTAATTCATGTTTATCATTTTCAGAACCTCCTTTGCTTACATCTAAAGGTGCTATACTAAGATTTTCTTTCTTAATTAGAGAATCTAATAGACTAGCTTGTTCTGCCAGAAGTTCCATCGAACAACGCCGATCTGGCGACTTACTTGGAGAATGGCAAGCAGTTGTTGATTGAGCATTGGGTAAGTTTAATAGGTCTTGATTATTGGGTAAATCTTTATTATTAACATCACTATCAAATTCATCTTTATCTTTTAATTTAAACTTCTCAACGAGTTTTTCACCAAGGGTTTTCTTTTCCCTTTTCTCTTTATAAACTAAATCATCAGCTAACTTTTCTCTCCATTTTAGTTCCGATGAATCATTTTTTTCTTTATTTGAAGACTCGTTTGCAATTTCTTTATTTGCTGATTGGTTATTATTTTGTTGCTCTGTTGTAGGTTTGCGTGGAGAATCTCTATCCTTTCTTTTTACAGTATGTAATCTAACAACTGTTCTTCCACGCTTAATTGTAGTACGATGGGGACCTGGAGAAGAATCAACTCCAGTTTCTGGTTTTTCTTCTACACGCGGCATAAAAGGACTACTTTCTTTTTGAATGCTAGGACTCGCCTTTCGCGAAGGCGACGTCGTAGTAACAGAAGAAGTAGTGTTTATGTTTTTCCGATACTTATCTCTAGAAACGTCAATGTCGGCAGTATTTATGTTAATAGGTCTCGGTGTATAACTTGGTGTAACATACGTTCTGTTCGATATCGGAGTTCTCCGTGGGCTATTTATTCTTACTGGACTCGAAGTTCCTCTTTCGGAAATCGTTCCGAGCATCGGAGAATAAGTCCTTCCACCACCAATCCATCTCGAGGTTAACGGTGTTCGCGTATAACCCCCGAGAGACGAGTGGTTGCTATAACTCGCTCCTGGATTAAGATACGAAGCACTATATGACGAACCATACGGTGACACTGAACTTCCATAACTATACGGCGCACTGCTGTATGACGGAGATCCACCGTAATACATATTCGATATGTGTTCAGAAAACAGCGGCATTTTAACGCGAAGTAGCGCGATCGGGCGCCTTTATTGTCGTGTTGACGAGGGCGCGCGGCGGACTGGCGGCGGCGCTGCGACACACCGCTCGCGCATCAGGTGCGTCCCGCCTACCGCCCTGCTCCGTCCGCCTCGCGCCCCAGGTGATTGATTGATCACGCTTAGATGACAATAATAGCACACAGTCTTTTTAAATAGTTGTGAAGGAAGTTCTGAAAGTGGATCGATACAGTACATAAAGGTCAACATCACATTCAAATCTATTTTTAACACACCCTGGTTATAGTACGCTGGTAGCAGGTTCTGAGTTTAAATGTGGAGTGTAAAAAACTTCAATTACTTTTGCTTTTAGTGTGAAAAGTAAACATAGTTTAAAAAAATACAGGTAAATTTTTTCAAGCTACATTATTCTATTAAAAATATTCGTTTTAATATAGAAACTTATTTATTTATATTTTCTGATAATTATTTGTGAAAGAAAATAGAAGCCTAACTTCTATGAGTTTATTTTTACTTTACTTGCTTTGTATTTTTATATACTTAGGTACATTATATACCAATGTTCGATGTAATCGCAAAAAAAAAAATAGGTAGGTACACGGTATCTCACATTTGTTTATTATTTGTGAATAACAAAAAGTATGTTCTAGAAAATGTTTTATACTGTGCTGGATTTGTTATTTTTAAAACAACATATTAAATTCAACGTGAAAATTTCCCAAATTACATTAATCTTATGCAGTACGTACTTATTATTAAGTCTCAATATTATTCCCCATTATAATAAATATAGGACTGATTTGGAATTGATTTTTATTAAACAAGTAAACTGATTAAATCTGTAAATATACATACGTGATGATTCTTTGTAACTGAAACTTCCAAATTTTTCTTATCATGGATTCAAATAAAATCAAACTAACGCTATTAACGAACTCTGTTTGACAAACAGCATTTATTGGTTATTCCACAACAAGCGATTTTGGTCTCAGACTAATTCTCCACATCGTATGATGAAACTTCAAATTAATTTGCAAAAATTTCTATCTCATGTAATGATGCAATCCGTGCAGATATTGACAAAATACTCGTATAAGAATTGCTTTTAATATATCACTGCTCACTAACAAACAATAGGACGTGTCGTGCAATTTCAAACAATACACATTATATATATACTCATAAATATTGCAGTTTTACATATTTTACATATTTACATAAGGTAACCGATAAATCAAGCAATGATTACCTATATTATAATGAGCATCTTACTGCGGGTAGAGACACGGTATTAAATAATGATGATAATGAAATTATTATATGCATTTATTGACGGATGAATAATACAACGGACTGAACAGACGAAGAAGAAGATGATTAACTATAGTCGTCCTATACGTAACTATTGAGGTAAGAAAAATCGGTAAGGAAACAATGGTATGTGAGAATTTATTTCTTATCTCATACGATTTATCTATGCCATACATACAAAAAATTTAAATGTAACAAAGCTCTGGTATCGGTAGTTCATTACTTGAAGTAGTGTTTGGAAAGCTCTAGAACCGTAGCTTTCGAAGGATATTTTTTTGGCCGTTTAAGAAGTCAGTTTAAAATTATTTTTACCTGTACAACACAAAGTCGTTAGAGTATTATAATAAGAAAAACTATATCAATAGTAAATAATAATTCTAAACATGTCATCTGCACGGATTTTGAGAAGTGGCCTGTCAGTGATAGACAATTTGACCGTTTACACAATTGGAGCCCTTTCACTTGTGGTGTCACTGATAATATTAATTGAACTGATTCTTACCGCAAAAAAATACACCATGTTCTTCTAGAACATTCCATCAGTTCTTCACTAATATATGAATAAGACCACATCCTAAAAATTACATTTCGAATGGTATGTAGAGCATCAACAAAAAATTTCATGATATCAGTGTCGTTTAACATGCAAATGACATTTCTATAGTGTTGAAACACTTCCATCAATCAAAAGTTAAATAAATCAGATTAAAATTAATTATGTAAAACTAAAGAACTCAATTAACTTAATTTTAAGTATTAATAACTAATATCTTCATTTAACTTTCAATTAATTTATTATTATTATTACGTAACTACACGCCTGTAATCCCCGAAGAGGTAGGCAGAAGAATGCAGAACACTCCCACGTTTCACCGGTTACCTTTCCGTCCCACTATGGAATAGGTGGTGAGCCTATTGCCATGCATCGAGCAAATA
>DWEC01001604.1:0-13054 GCA_018245735.1 Microceris miodesmiata | reverse complement strand
TTCACCGATTACGTTTACGTTCCACTATGGAATAGGTGGTGAGCCTATTGTCATTTATATATTAACTTATTCGCATATAACATCTTGACCTATACGAAATGATTATGAGCTAAAATCTCAAACTGAAACTTTAGGTTGACTTAAGGTCTGTAATGGACTAAACAGCTGATGATGGTAAACATCTTAGGGTAAGGGTTATATTATTTCCCAGTCAACCCTTACTAATGGACAAAACTTGTAGCAAATAATAGAAAGTAGAGGAGGTCAAATTTCCCTAATGCTATTCCAGAATATTAAGAAATCGTAGTCGTAAAGAATGTTAATACCTCGGTAAGTCAGCATCCGCGCATGCAGTGCTATTGATTGAATTTAATTGGTAAAACGGCGGGATAAAAGAGGATAGCCGGGATAATCTACACGGCGTCAGCTATGACTGATCGCACTGTAGACAAACAATTGTTATAGTTCCTGACATTCTGCACTTGGCCAGCATGGCAGACTATGACCTTAACCTTTCTCATCTTGAGCGATAAAAGCTTTGATGATACACAACTACTAAGAGTTTAAAACTTGAGAAAGCTGCTTAGGCCACCTATTCAATAGGTAGGCGCGTTAAATAAAACATCTGGGCTCAGAGAGTATACCGGTTTACGATCTCTAACAACAGAAAAGGAATACAATACACTGAGTAAGCAATACACTGAGTAAATCTTTGCCACTGAACTGTTAGTCTTTGTACAATTAACCAACTAGACTATTAGACTATTTTCAACAACTAGTCTGATTGCTTTTAAGCTGATACTGTTTTTTTACAGAAAAGTAGAAAACGCCAAATATATTTTAAAATTTTGCTTATTTCTCGGTCACCATCCTTGATCCTTATCTATTGAGCAGAGGGTTTTGAGATCGATTACTGGCCCTAAATTGAGTAGTGGTCTTAGATATCTGTTCTAGATAATTGTATTTTTGCGGCCTTATGTCGATACAACATGTTTTTATAATTGTTAATTGAAAACCAGTAAAACAATATATTATTATAAACTGCATTTAACACGTTGCGCTCAATGCGTTTTATACAGAACATAGACAATATTTCAACCAGACACGTAAAAAGTACTCATATCATGACTTAAAACATAATGTGAAACAAAATCAAAGAATCACTCCGCAAGAAAAACACAACTAAAGTAGCACAAAAGTAATCCAATTAAAACCATAGAATTAATTGAAAACCAATTAACGGAACAGCACCACAGAACTCACCGCTTGCAGATCGATAAAAGAACACGCTACATTTCCTTGTGACAGGAGATTTGGGAATGGTGGTCGCACTGAACTTGGTCTCACTAATATTTTACAAAAAGGGAAAATGTATAAACGTGGTCATACACGGAGATGTCAATACGTAATGGAAGTTTGAAGTCGCCTAACCATAATTCAATTACCCGTATTAGCAATTTATCTTAGTGATGTGGTCGCTTTGTTATCGATACCTTTGTATTAGGATTTTTCTGTTAAATATTTCGTGTCTAATCTTAACCACTAGGCTATCACTGCTGTCCATCGGAACTAATTAACACAAAAAGACCATTTACTACAGTCCTGTTCAAGTTAGTAGTAGGCGTGCCTACTAGTCTGCTACTATTACCTATCACATAAAATAATAAGTCCCACTATTTTCGGAACCATCCTAGGTTTTAAATTCGTGGCATCTTTTTTTAAAAGTTATATTTGGCATATCTTATTAAAACATGCTACTGCTGTACTCGTCCAGAAATCGGAGAACGAATTCTGGAAAATACACGTATATTTTTGACATTTCTCATCAACCTGTCATGGTTGCAAATCATACCTAATTGACATCAGCACTAAATACCTACCTTAATAGGAATAACACAATTATCGGATAGCATATCTATGGAAATTAAAAGTAAACAACAATTCAACAGTTAATTACATATCGTCATACGAACATTGCAATTGAACATATATACTCGCAGTTTTGTCCATCGATATCGATATATTGTTTATCAACTCAACATCACTACAGCACCGTGCCCATAATCCGTCACAAGGTGGTCCGTGTCATGAAACTCATAAATTGTCATATTGAATTCAGGTAAAATCGTATTCATTTGTATCTAACAGTTACTTGATAATAATAATAACAAAGGTATCTATCGTATTTGTAATGGTTTAAATTGCTTCAAAGGATTCATTTATTTTGTTCGGATGTGGCAGGCAGTTCATTTAAAAGCTGTTTTTTGATATCATGTGATAGCCAAGCGTTTGGCCGCGATCCCGGGTGACGGGAAACGCATTCGTCCTAATTTACGTATGCTTTGTTGACGTATGTATTTTGAATCTAGTGGAGAATCAGCATGATACTCCATTGATTTCAGATAATAAACTGATGTATGGTTATTGTGAATTTGGAAATGTATTTTTATCAATTTGTTACATTTGAAATATCACAAGAGTCATAAGAACCAAATCAGAACTTTTATTAAATGAAATTTTACATCATAAAAATAATTACATTTATATATAATACAATCAATTTTGTAGGTTATTTGATTCATTCGGTGTTTAAATCATATTAAAATTGTTGTGTTCATTATCATAGTAAATTATTACACTTATATAGTATGCAAACGATATCAAGACGTAGACGAACAAACCAATAGTATAACCGGATTTTTTTAACCATATGAATATTTTGTTACTGTGGTATAAGGGATGTACCAAACCTTTATATAAAAAATTAAGGGCTTTGTACACATACAGTTTTATATCACAAGAAGCAGTGATAGCCTAGTGGTCAAGAACTTAGCCCCTCACTCCGGAAGTGCTCGGTTCAAATCCATGCCACGCACCTCTTTATAAAAGTGCGTTTTAAGTTTTGAATGTCACTCGCTAACGATGAAGGAAAACATCGTAAGGAAAAGTACTTTACAAAAAAAAGAAAATTCTAAGGTGAGTGAAGTCTGTCAACCCCTTCTTGGCCAGCGTCGCACACTATGGCCTTAACCCTCTCAATATGAGAGGAGACCCATATTCCAACAGTAGAATGATAAATTCGTCGATTATTAAATTTTATTATTAATTTATTATTGGTCCAATATAAGGTACTGGGTCGTTGAAAAACCTAAAACTTCTTCATTATGTGGTAGGGTTGGTCTTGACGAACTACACTAACATAGATATTTCCCCTAGGGTTTATCAACGTTACATACGACGATACATACGATTATGGAGGTATGTGTACCACGAAACGTTAATTCCGCTAAGTGGCTTCCCGTGGGATCAATAGCATAATGGGAGTATAATTTAGTATATTACAAGTACCTACTTCAAACGTTCATTAAACTGTAAGTAATTGTATCGTTTGTTAAAAGTATATGAAGTTATTCAGTCCTCGTATAGTAGATATGAATTATTGGTAATGTGTATTTACGAGTTTGTCTGACATTTAAGGTCACTTAGCGAGCTGTACAAACTATGGTCTGTCTCTCTGGTGGATCGAATTCGAAAGGAGGTGATGTGATAAGATAGCACAAAGGATTAGCAAGCTGAAGTGACAGTGGACCGGTTACATCTATCGTTTGCGATAGCCGTTGGAGTAGACGTATTCTAGAGTGGAGGCCAGGCCTTGGTAAACGTAGCGTAGTACGGCGTTCAGCCACGTGGATTGATAATATACACATAGTGGCTGGCAGCGATTAGATGTGAGGAGCTGAAAAAGGATTTGAGTGTAATGTTTTGTGAGTCTTCGCGATTGTGTCCTGTGTTACGTACTTTACAGATAGTTTGCGGTCTGCAGCAGCATGCGAACCATGAGTGCTTCATATATTTATATCAAATTGTGTTCATTGAACACCAAATTGTGTTCATTGATAACCAAATTTGCGCTAACATTCAAAATTAAAATGAACTAATTACATTTTTTAATTAACAAATTTAATATAATAAAATGATATTTAATTAGGCTGATACAAATCACGTTTCAGATTAACGATAATAACAACGGTGCTACAAAATTATTTCCAATTTTTTTTAAGTATTAAGATCAATCATTAACTCTTATAGCGTTGGACAAATGCCCCTCTCAGAATGAGCGAGGTTAAGGCAATAGTCCACCGCGTTGGCGAAGTGCGGTTTGGCAGAGTCCACACACCTTGTAGAAAATAGAGAACTCTAGGGTTTTCTGGTTTCCCCACGATGTTTTCTTCACCGTTACTGTCTAATGCCGTATGAAAAACATATGCTGTGTACATATCATGTACTATGTATACTTGTGTGTATAATATATACATACAAGTACATGTATCTGGCCTCATTACAAAGGTTTCATCGCATTACTGATCACGTGGCAAAGCGAAATCTTCTGTCATTTCACGTCCACGTGTTTTCATTTCGTTTTGTAAACAGGTCAAATACTGGTTGATGACGGAGTTTGAGGCCGCCGAAACAGATGTGCGTGTATTTAGTATGTGTGCATGCGTGTATGTGTTCGTGTAAGAGAGTGAGAGAGTGGTGAACGTAGAACGAACGAAGAACGTCAGATCTCTAAGGACAGAGTTATTAGGCAGTTGCTGTTCTCTACCTACACTACAGGGAACCTGATGTATAATATAATAAAAAATACATTAAGGTGGAATTTTGTATATGTACTTATATAGTGTCACTGTCACTTTATTTACCTTCTTTTTACTAGAGCGTTTTTACCTAAGCGTTATTTTCAATTTAGTTCAATATATGCATAGTACACGAAATCTTGAACATGTAACTGAAAAACAATTTCAGTTACAGCACTTCATTTAACATTACTGTCATAGGCCCCTAAGTATTCATTTAAATTCAAAAACACACGTTTAAATTTTAAAAAGTAAGATTCTCAAGCAGTTTCCACGGCTGAACTGGACCAAGTTGTTTTGTGTACTGTCGTCGCACTTAAGGTAATGACTTAACACATTCATCAACAGAGCATTTATGTACATTCGTAAAATATTTTTTCAGTTTTTGCATACAATGTCTACTAATAAATTATGTTACTTTTAGAAGGTATATAACATTGAAACCCAGATCCTTTATAATCACAATTTGAGTTGTTAGCTTGAAATATTTGAATCTACATACATATATTCATGCCAAGTCCCTTACGAGGCAGACAGAGAGCACGGAGTGCACAATATCCCTATCCTTGCATAATATTTAAATATACTAGCAGATATTGCCAAGTTAGCTCTATACGATACCGAGAAAAACTGTTTATCCAATAACGAACTATTTGTTTTACAATTTGACTATATTTTGGGATCTCTTAAACTCCTACTCGCGTATTTAACAAATTACGATCGAACGTGTATTTAAATAGCATATGACAGCTAGTAATTCGAGTACAGCAAATATTATCTGTATGTTACGGAAATTTAGCGCCTTCATAACGATTTACGATTTTAATCTAGCTCAGTCAGAGTGCAAATGCAAAGTGCAAATTCAGTACCTATTTTTTTTACTTATATCTTGAAATAGTTAATTTAATAGTTTAAATTTTGAGTACTACTTACGAGTATGTACCTACTCAGAGCACGTTGTGGGGTTTTGGAATTTTTCACCTTTTGTGTGCGTGTTGTCTTGTTCTTATCTTATAAATTATCTTAAGGTCCTTATTTAATGTTACAGGGAATGAAAAATCACTTACCTAGGTCTTCTAGAAGGCACAAAAAATTTCAAAGGTCCAGCAGATTTCCGCCTGTCTTTCGATGCATGAACTAATAAATACTCTTCCTCGTCTGTCTCTGAACCTGGGCTTTCTACACTTATCACAGCAGGAGCGGACATTCTTCTATCAGGTATCTTTTTCGGAGCGTCCAACATATCTCTAATAACTTCACAATATTTACAAGCACTTGCTTCGTCTATATACGCTTTCGTGATAGCGTAAGCGTAGTTCTCGAGGAAGCACTTATGACATCCTGGTACATAACCTGTTTCCGCATCCGTCGATTCCTCACTAGGATCCTGTTTCTTGAAGTGCATCTTCTTCTCCATCGCTAATAAATTATTGTCCATTATCTTCTGCGCTTCTTTGTGCTTTTTCTCTTCTTCCTCTAACTTCTTCTTTCGTATTTCTTTCAAGCATTCCGCTTGGTCATTGTAGTATTCGATGCATCGGCGTTCATTCTTGGACGGTTTGGTGGGACTTCGTTTCTTATATTTTTTCGTGCTAATATTAACATTAAGTGGTTCTATTCTTAGTGATTTCATCTGTTTTATTATATGCTCTTGGACATAGGGGCGACCGTAAGACGACTCCTCATCTACGGTGTTAGCAGTATTCTGATCATTAACATTTTTGGCACTTAAATTGTTGTCTTTGTTACTAACAGCTATTTTATCTTGTTTATCTAACTCTTTGATCTCGCGAGATCTGTTAATTTTATGATCGTTTTTTTCCGTACTCCTCACGGAGACGGAGTCATCGTCTGGACACGTTTCGTAACCATCGATTTCATGGTCTATATACAGAAGCGAGCTGTTTTCATCCTGGACGGATATTCTTGTGGTAGCGTCATAAAATACTGAAGTGTTATTCGGTGGTAGTTTCGTACATTCATTCCAACACTCGTCACTTGGAGTCTTTTCATTTTTTCTTTCCTCATTTTCTTTCCAATATCTATCGAAACTTATTCTCTCTAAGCCTGTTGGTGTCACAGCAAAAACTATTTCATCAGACGTCGACAAGTCTTTACTTTGTTGAGTCGAAAGACACCTATCAACGTCTGTACCTTTTCTATCAGCAGATTGGCTTCTTATATTTAATTCTCTCGGACCTATTTTTATATCATCTTCTGTTATCGTCATATCATCATCTTGTTCGTTCAATGACTCGTCAGATTTTGAGTTTTTCAATACTTTTATTCCGTTAATGTTATCCTTATCTTTGAATTCAATGATTATATTCTGATCGATGTCATCTTTCTTCTTCAGTTCGTCGAAGCTTAAATCCCCTAACGCTGATAACTCCTCATCTTTTATTGATGCCTCCTCTGGCTCTAGGCATATCTGAACTACCTCCAAACCTTCTCCATACTCTTGCAGACACTCGTGAAAGGAATCCATACCAGTGTGGTCATCGGACGCTAACGAATTGATGCAATCCTGTGAAAATTAAAATGACTAAGTCTTACAATAGTTAAATGTCGAACCAAAATAACAATATATGTTCATAAATATTTAATTCCTAACACTTTAGAACAACGTAAACAGTAACTCAGTAGTTTTATATTAAATCATTATAAGACATTCTTTAGAAACCCTATCCATAACAAAATAACATATTTGAGTTTTTCTTTCAAATGTATTTTATATAATAATGCGCATTTATAATTTGCGTAGAGTTCAACATATTATCTACAAGTCCTGAAAGGAATTTATTAGAAATCAAAGCAGCATTGTCTTTTCTAACATTTATTTAACGCACAACGAAGCACATTTTGTATAAACAATAATCTTAAACAATAAATAGTTAACAAACATCAATAATGTGTTATTACATTTTACATCGAACATTTAAAGCCACGACTAACGGTACATTATACCTAGGTTCTCGTATTTATTTGAAGCCATGCGTACACTTCCAAAAACCCTTGTTGGTTTAACAATATCATGAAATAGCAATAGTATTAACATTACGGACATTTTGCATTAAGCCATCCAAATAACATTATTTTATACTAATAATATTTTAATTGTATATATTTTAGATGGACTGTATTTTTCTCAATATTTAATAATTTTACATTTGATTTGATAGTTGATCACCAACACGTTTGTCGTATCCATATTGGGGACCATTCTTTTTAACTCTTCAACTTCATATGAAAAGGTTTGAAGCAATTATTATCAATTCTTTCGATGATGGGATAAAGAAAATTTCCAACAATAGGTATTTATGAAAGAATTTGAGGTATAAACATCTTTTTTTTCTAATTAAAATTTGTAAATGCAACGCGCAGAAAGTAACTTGGCACTTGCGAGGATTGCGGTGACTCTCAAGTTATATGACTCCTTCTACTAATGCCTTCTTCAAGCCTCTTTACCTCACTATTATGTCAAAAAAACGAGGTGCCTACTTAACTTCTGCGAGTTATACATTAATACAATCTCTCTCTCGTTTTCAAACACTGTCTGAATATTTTTATACATAGAATGTTCAGATCATTGGTGTTAGCGGACGTACGAAGATCACATTAGGCCGGATTCGTTCAATTTTCAACAACAAAGGATTATAATGTAATATTGTTCATAAAAATATACGGGTTATATTAAAATTCATTATTTCTTAGATTTCATTTAAACCTAAGATCTTGTTCAGATTTCTTAGAATAACTCTATTACCATGAATAATCATTAACTTGCAATTGACATTTAATACCAATTTCAATAAATTCAAACTGGAATTCATTATTTTATAAATGCCAATTTGACATAGGTACTCATCATATCAATACTTGACATGGGTGGGAGCGAACCCACAATTAACAAAAAAATAAATTTTTAACGGCCATGCAATCAATATCCTGAATTGTCATTATATTTCACAATTATATCGATTTATATATAATTTTTCTACCTTAATCGAAACGACGGATGAGAATTTAACATCGGCTTATTAATTTACTGCAACATTATCATAACTGTCACAGCGATTACGCACAATTTTAAACAATATCCACATAACCGTTGCCTTAAGTTCTATGATATGTTTTTATTTAATTAATCGTAACTTTACTATCTACATATAGAAGAGTGAATCTAGTAAGCACTTTATGTTCATATAAACTATTTGTTTGTCGTGGTGGAAGGTGGAGGTAAGGAGAACTAATGTATACTCCCTCCAATAGAGTGAAAAAAGTGTCCAGGCTAATTGGGCTATCCCGAAAAATGATCTTGAGTTAAGCCGGTACATACAATACAATCAGTAAATAACAGTTCAAAAATCCACCACAATGGCGCGTGCAAGCAAAAAGGTGTGATGTGAATTTAGCAGTTGTATATAGCATATTTTTGATCACTACAGTCATTAATGGAACTGCTATTTACGTATATATAGATACATCATCAGCCTACTTTCGTCCGCTGCTGGACATAGTCTTCTCTAATAGCACGCCACTGAGCTCGATATTTAGCTTCTAGCATCCGACCATTGCCAGCCACTTTGCGTATATCATCACTCATCGTGCATATATCATCATTATATAGTCGTCGTTATATCATCATTATATAGTCCAAAACAATATAGTCATTCTACTATTCTAACCTACTCTAATAACTTGTAGGACTGTCTTTAAAATGTACACGCTTGCGGCAGTAGCGCCACCCTAGTTAACGCATTCTGACAGACACTTTTTCATACACGGAGATAGTTTTCCTTACCTCTACCCCTATTGATTTGTGGAAACCTTCCCTTATTTATCTATAGAATAGTACTGTTCATGTTGTTACAGTTCTGTTAACTGTAATATATAAATTTGTTTTACGATATTATAGTAAATATCTCCTATCCAAGAAATAATGATAAACCCCATTGTAACGACAATTTTAAAATAAGATTAAAAAACTTTCACTTTATTATTAGACAATTAGCTCGAATAGTCAAAAATTGACACATGTGAGCGCTGTATGGCAACACCTGTAAGATAAAACACTCGTCCTTGTCTCTTATCATCTCAATTACTATCACCAAAGTATTAGGGCGGAAGCTTTAAACGAAAAGGATTAAATTCCTAAATTTTCTGAAAATTACAGATTTTACGTAACGTTTGTTACGTTCAATCTAATTGGGTCATAACCGCACATCTCATTCTCCATATGTATTTATTGTTATGCAATTGGTAGCAATCGGACTCTCTCCTGGTGTCCTCTCTGGTCAAGAATTAACACGACCATAAACAACCGTGCTGGGTATGGGAAGATTGGCATACTGGAAATGCCCCTGAGAATATTATGGAGAAGGATAAGGTGTGCATGTATCCTGACGACGTTTTCCTTCACCGTTACAAGTGATATTTAACCTCAATAATGCCATACCTATTATAACATTTATCACGCAATAAATCCACTACTACGATATAACAATCCACTACACAACCATAAACAGACATTTATTTATCACATTTACTTAATTTACACTATATTAATATTCACTTATTCATTAATGTCAAATATATTTATTAAAATAATTTAAGGATATAATCAATGGACATGAAAATAATATGATCGGTGAAATAATAAACAATTCCTGATCGAAATTCAATAAGAATTATCCATTAATCCTATGTATAAATAAACAAAAATATTTTTTTTATATAACCAAAAATAATTCATTCGTTTAAATCTTTAACTCTTATTTTGAATCTATGAAGAAAAGAGCGGATACAAGCAAAAAGGACTCATAGAAAACTTATAAGCAAGCAATCATAAAACCCTTAAAGCATGTCACAATATTTGTCTTTAGTGGAAATATAATCCACTAAAGCAGTAGGTTCACTCAACTCTGAACCAACGAGCCATATATAATAAATATCTAGAGTAGAGTTTCTTATTTTTACAAAGTAAGTTCACAATAAAATGCAGATTTGAAATTTAGTTATTCTTCTGCTGACACAGATATAATATGTGGATGTAATCTTATCATTACTGTAACATTTCTCAATGGCATATAATCGATCTATCGTACATGATGACAAAAATATTGCGTGGTCTCATATTAGTTTTAATTTCAACAATTATATACATTACTACGAATGCTACAAATATTTTTCTGATTTTGATATATCGAAAGGATTTTACTAACAGATATTTTATTGATTTAAATTTCTGTGATTTATTTCCATATTGATTGAATCCTTGATTTCATTTTACACACAAAACGTAAACCGAAATAACACGTCCTTTAAGCTACTGTTACATCAAATGGGAATGACAAAGCAGTAGAGATGAAAGTGTAACAAGTGTGAACGGAGTCTTGGATAAACTACTGAGTTACCAACTCCTGAACCAGCGAGTTCGTTCTGCTACACTGCACTATACTTACTTCAAGACTACTGTATGATAGCGAGAGTTGGGTATGTAAGATGTGAGATAAAAACAGAATAAACGCGTGAAGGTGAGGTCGCTACGCCGCACATGCGGCTTGAAACTCGCCAAGAGTATTAATGTGAAAATGAGGAAAGCCATGTTCCAATGCTAAAGCTCAAGCAGGTGAACAAACTGATGGCAGCGCCATAAGGATATTCGCAATAGAGACAGAGGAATTCGGAATGGAACCCGGGACAGGTAGACCTTTAACTACGAGTATAACTACTAATATTAACTCGACTGGTACACAACTTACAAACTTTAATTGTCAAATAATTCTTAAAAACATTTTCAAATCCTTGATTCCTCACAATTGACATCATCCTTTCTACAATCCCCACTATTCCGAGTCTCCACACTAACACTGTAGTGGAGATTGCTTTCCTGTCAGTTCATAGTGATTTCAGCTTTGATCTTCGGAACCTTGAAAGCCAGAGGCGGTTCCATGATGTCCTGTTGACATTGGAGCTGCAGTTCCATAATATCCTGATGCAGTGACATGATGAGGCGCAGGATCTTCGTGAAGTATTCCAACCTCTGTAACCAAGAATATAAAGTAGGTATTAAAATTAAAATATCTGGAAATAGAAAAAACGTATACTTTAAAAATGTCCAAAGCCTAATATATAAGCCTAACAAAATAGAACGTCTAAATAAAAGCCACTTGCGTTACTTAAATATTAATATCGCTCAACACACACACCCACACATACACACATATACACATACAAATCTAAAACATGTCTTCACATGTATGGTAACTAGTAATTCTAAACCTGTATGGTAACTAGTAATAATAGTAAAGATAAAATGTCAAACGGCGATCTTACTGAACACGAGGTAATCTTTTATATGGTAATTATATTGCTCACAAAGTATGAACGTAAACGTACATATGTATTTATTAAAATTTATATTACGAGAATAAGTAAATCCATTGTAATATGTATGAAAATAGAAATAATGTTCTCTGTTGGATATATTATATAAAAGAAGTTTAGACAAAGACAAAACAAGGAATAATTTTCATTTTTGTGTAAATTACGAGAAAAAATGCAAGGCCACGACTAAGAAGAGAAAGTTTTCACTCTAGTGTAAGATTACTTTATAAACTCGCACTTGCGCGCTCAAACATAGATAGATACACAAACTAGACACACACTCAAATCCCTGTCTTCTACCACATTTAACGACTTACATTGAAAATAAGCATGCAAAAGAAAATATTGTACACTAAAGGGAAATCATCTAAGTTTAATCTAAAGCGAACTACAAAAGAAAATTTTACACTGTGACAATTTTAAACGAAAACCTTAGAGCGGTACGGCAAATTCCCTTTATTGTACAACCTTGTATTGTATTGTATCGTACATTAGTTATAGTGAAAGCATGCGTCAGAGATACTGCTCTAAGCGTTAAAGGAAAAGCTTGTAGAAAATAAAAATACAACTTACTGCAGACATTTTTCCCCTCAGTGTACAATATCACAACACTTACAACACGACACATTTCAACTTATTGTTAGTGTAAAATTTAATTTTAACACATATTTTAACGCATACGAAGCACCTCAGGTTTATAAGGATAGAGATACTTGACTATCAGTACTCTCTTGCTACCCTTAAAGGACCTATCGTATTAATATAAGAATGGCAACATTAAATATTTTTGGAATTTTTTTAAATGGTTTTTAAGACGTAGGGGCATGTATGCAATATATGCGGAATCGCAACACTAAATAAAAAAGTAATGCGCTTCTGATTTTTGGGACTTTTTGTACTTTTTTGCGCGGGCAACATTCAACGGTAACGGTCATATGACAGAAAGCAAAATAGAAAACTCGAGAGTTTAGAATATTTTTAATTCAGGGGGTGAAAATGTATAATGAATATATTAAGAAATAGTTAAC